>PNEQ01066112.1:45922-91058 GCA_003012365.1 Medauroidea extradentata | reverse complement strand
GCCCCTTAAATGTTGAACTTCGAAAAATCCTTAAATTGGCTAATATGCATTTTTACGAGTGTCCTATTAAAGTAAAAATCACGATGATTGGCCGTCGGGTTCGAGCTCTATCGACGTTTCTTCGGAAACACATTTCACCCCTTTTCACCCCCTTAGAGGTCGAATTTCGAAAAATCCCTTCTTAGTGCTCGCCTACGACTTGAAGGGAACCCCCACAAAAAATTTCACTTTTCTAGGTCCAGTGGTTTGGGCTGCAGTTTGATATGTCAGTCAGTCAATCAGTCAGCTTTCATTTATATATATATATATATATATATATATATATATAGATTACAATTTATTTTCACCGCATTCCATTTGTAAATGTACAACTTACTACTTAGAGATAATGGCTTAATGTGAAAATGTTTTGTGTTTCTTGCAACAAGTATAATTAAGTGAATTACGCCTGACTCAACGCAGCTGTCTGGAGACCAGTAATAGGCACCATGTACTACAATAGCGGTAATCCATGTACAAGCGAACGCCATTTACATTTTCATAAGCTGAACGTGCGTTGAAGCCCAGCAAACAGTCAAGTTTTCCCGCGATGAAACATCATTTCTATTAATACTGCGTATAATTTCCCTTTTAAAATAGTTCAATTTTTCATGTATGCATTTGATTTATGACGGAGGCAGTACAACATTTGCCACTCTGCAGAATGTTGTCAAATTACATGTTAATATTTTGGAGAAACAATCTTTACATCTAAAGGAACAAAGTTATATGTTCATAAGTCCAAAAACACATCGTGTCTGCACTACAGTTCGCAATATATTAAGAACAATTCATGGAGCACGAGATGCTGTTTTCACAGTTATTCCTACTATTTACGGGTTCTGACATAGCGGAGTAGTAAACAATGTACAGGACTGCTATAATGATATTCCACAACATGATCCAGTTCGCGCTGTGAACAGTGCGTACGTGTTGCCAAATGCAGTGCAGAAACTGTGCGTTTTCAGACTATCAGAGTTTTGTTCCTCTAGTTGTGAGGATTGATCCCCCAAAATATTGATACACAATTTGACAACATCTGTACGTCAGTGTCGTAATAATATTTGTTTGAAAGTACGGCTCGCAGTAGACGACATTTATTTAGTTTAGTAGTTAAACATCAGTAAATAGTTTTTAGTCAAAAATGTATATAAGGAAGAAAATACTTTGTTATGATACAATTTTTAACTACTCTTTAATGAATGCTAAATTTTTTCTTGCAGTAATAACCTCGTGTAAATCTTTTTATAGAACTTATTCGACTTTTAGATAAGTAATTCCATGAAACCCTTCGGATTACAATGTAATAAACCGATTTTTGAAACGTTCCTGGAATATATGTATAAACAGATAAGTGTTATTATTTACAACTAAAACCTAACAGTAGTAGTATGGGGTGTACAAAGGGGTAAGTAATTTCGCTCTGCTCAAACTGGTGTATAAAATGTTTATAGAATGACAACAATATGTAGGGCTAGAATAATTCGCGAGTTCACTGACCTGCATGCTAGAATCCAATGTCCTATGCGTATTCAAGCCCCGTCTATTCGTTCATTGTCTGCTGTCTGAATGAGTAGCAGGTAATGGAATGACTTCGGTACAGGTACACAGGATAATGGATTCTAGCATGTTGGTCGTTGAACTCGCGAAATGTTCGTAGCCCTAACAACACGGAAAACAACATGACAATATGTTTTGCCAAGGAGTCTCTGGGGACAGCTGAACACACACGTAGGTAAATGACACCATAACCTGGGTGGTGAGGAACTTCTACATCAGGCAGCAGACAGCAACCAGGACAACGCAGTGTATGACCTTCAGCCTTGCACTGCGCGCACCCTCGTCAGGCTCTGCTGAAATATTTATGAAGGGAACGGCCGCGGTGACATGGCGTGCACTCTAGGAATAGATCCCCTCATCCGTGTACGGGACTCTGGTCCCAAACCACAGCGCCGCTGTATCGGCTCACGGGACACAAAAGTCCCACGTTATTGGATTTCTTCGCTTCATTCGTCCGTGGAAACCAATGCCAGTCAGTATCTGCGTCGCACTCAGTCGTCCCACTGCCGTTAGAAAGTACCTCTTGGATTTATACCTCAGCGAGAAAACATACGATTCGTCAGTATCCTTCCCTAGGTACGGCAGTCAATATAATTTGGCTGTAGCCAAAACTGATTGATTACAGCAGCAAGTTCGTTTATTCTCGCATATAATTTGAAAACGGGAAATAATAATATAGAACATTTAATGAACTTGAAGGGAAGATAGCAACACTTTTTTAAGCTGTAATTCTGAATAAAATGTGCAAATACTACGATAGAATACCTTTTTCCGATGGACATTTGTGTAAGACAGTAATGTATGTCCTTTAAGTTTTATAAGACAAAGTTTAAATAACAAGTCACAAAACGTAAAAAAAAAAAAAAGTCTGCATAACTGGCATCTTCCTCCAGTTAACATCACCCGAATCACCTCAAATTAAAAATTAAAAGTATGAATTTGTATGAAATTACTTCAACTGGAATATATGTTAATATTAAGTCTTTGTAAACATTAAATAACAAATGGTATAGATAACTTTAAATCACAGTAATTTGAGCGTAAAAGTTAAATTTGACAAAATTAACCAAGAATAATTAAATTTTTATTCAACTTTATGCAAATTATCGGCAACCGGCAGTTAAAGACTTGTGTATCGTTAAATGATCGCAAAGCATGTATATGATTATATTCTTATTTTTCATTAATTCCCGTTATATCCTTGTGCTACCATCAGAAAGTACTTTCATCTGAGACGCAAATTTGTAAATCGTGCAGACCACTTTAAGTGGGTGGTTCACTAAGAATTTTAATTGTTTTAAAACGTTTTTTATCTGTACGAGAAATGGTTTGTTTTGTAGACATATTGTGACTGTATTTTACTGTAACGAAATTTTTTTTTTAGATTTTATAGTTTTTGTATTGTTCTATATTAAAGTCAAAATTTGCACAAAATAGTTTTATAAATTGAAGGAAAACCAACTTATTACCGAAATGAAAAAATTCACACCGAAGAACAGTACCATGGACTATGACACTATATGTTTACAAATCGCATTGTTTTTTTTTTTGTATTTAAAAAACTATGAATTTAAAATAAAAAAATACCGAATTGTTAAATATTAGTTTAAAAATACAAAAAATTTATTAATCTGGTTTTTATACATGTGTCATACCTGTGAAAATTATTTGTAAATTTACCGCACCTATCTATACAAGTATTAAGAATGTTGGTACGTAAAATTGTTTCTGTAAGTTAAATTAATTGCAACATTCTTATAATTCTAATGTTATTTTCACGTTATTGGGTGGTAAACGCTATTGGGCAACAATCTCACAAGATTCCACGGTTTGCTAATAATACTTGGCGCTTTAGTAAGTAGCGGCGCAGCAATTAAGTCCTGGGAGTCTATGCAAATGTCTACCAAATGTCGAATCGTTCCACCCTTCTCCACCTCTCGCCTCAAACTTTGTGATACAAGCTATCCATTTGCCCCTCCTTTCCCGCCTGGACAAGAGCCGTAGCCAATGTGGTAACTGTGGGACCTGCCCACCAACGTGAAAGGAAAAGTATTTGAATTTTTGTATAACGGTGAAAACAAGGCTGCCTTTTATTTTAAGGGGGATATCATCATAATTTTTAATAGTTTCATTAATTTGTATATTTGAGCGAGATATGGTTTGTTAAGTTTACGTAAACTGTGACTACTTTTATTTGTTAAACAATGTTTTAAGATTTAATAATTCTTGTATAAAGGCATGACGAAGTGCAAATTTCACAAAATTGTTTTATGCTAGAAAGGAAAACCAACTGACTTGCCAAAATCAAATCATTCACAGTTAAGAACAGTGTCATGAGCAACGTCAAGACCTGTATAGTAACCACATTAAATTTTATTTTCTATTTTTAAAGTAGTAGGAAAATTTACTTTTTTTTTTAGTTTAAAAATCTGTAATTTTTTCAAGTACAAAATAAAGTTCAATGCAGTTACTAAACACGTCTTGATGCAACACGTGACACTGTTCTTAAGTATAAATTATTTAATTTCTCTAGGTCAGTTGATTTTAGCATAAAACAGTTTTATGCAAATTTGGATTTTTGACATGCCATTAAACCAAAACTGTGAAAGGTAAAATATTTTCATTGCAGTAAGAAAGTCACAATGTATGTCTACAAAACAAACCTAATCTTGCACAAATATAAAAAATTATAAAAACTAAATAAAATTATCTGTGAGCCACCTCCTTAAAAAGTTTCGGCGCTATTTAACAAGATAAAGGGGAGTCACTTGCTCAACAGTGATTATGTCACAATAAAATGTCATAAGGTTTTAGGAAAAAAATTATTTACGATATATATGTAATAAATAACCTAATTATTTAGTGGGAAAGATAAACTGTATTTTATGTCAGTAAAATATCTGAAAACAACTGCGTTTGTTGTTTCTCTGATACTGAAGATAGTAACTTCAATCTTCTACGGGAGAAGAGGTATGCCTGCCGTTAACAGGACTACAAATAACTCTAAAATACCTAGCTAGTAGTCATGTGAGCTTTTACGGCAGGACGATACATGTGCGCACGCTCAGAAATTACTTAAGTTAAATGCGTTGACGTATTAGCTCTAAATGTGGATCTAAACGTTCACTGGTTACCATTGGTTGTTCAATGATTCTGGATGGAGCAGTTTCAATAAATGAAGTCTGTGTAAAACAACCTCTATGGTCATGAGTAGGGACGGGAATTTTTGGTGAAAAGATTTTTGCCCCACTTTGTTTCAGTGTCTTACGTGCACACCTGCAGCTCAACTTCATGGCTATTGACAGAGTGTTTTTGTGCAGAGTCGTTATTCTTTTGACTGTGCCAATCAGTACACGGACAACTGTCACACATCACATCTGTGACTTGCGGGTTTAACCAACATACGCTGGGTGTTACGGCATCCAATCACTGACCACATAGCAGAGCTGCCGGGTTGTACGTAAGGCACTGAAACAAAGTGCTGCAAAAATCTTTTCGCGAAAAGTTCATGGCCCTACCTATATGCAATGTGTAGGAATTCAAATTGCCGTTTATTATTTTTATAAACTGCTTTAGTGCATCTCCACTAGTAGTGTGAAAAATATTAAAACGCACTAAATGTCTATAGTCTCCAGACTGGCAACCAGAAAAAGTGTCAGTTTGCCAGGTTACATTGTGATGAGCACATCTGAAATAATCCCTGGAAGTGTTTTTTTAACGTCTATTACATGCGTGTAACATAAGGGTGACTTTAAACTTCGGGTGTATACTCTATTAGGTGATTTCCTACGTAAATAACAGTTATTAAGGAACTAAACACTCGTGCCGAACTTCTCGAGAAAGGCTTCGCTTCTGAAAATCGCTATTCAAACTGTTTTAATGTGAAATAAAATCTAGTTGAGACATGCAAACGTTGTCAGTTATTTACTTTTAAGTATAACTGAACATCTGTAAACCATTCTGTTGTGTACTCTGACAAACATTTTTTTTAACTGTTTACTTGTATGCGTTATATCAAGAAGCGCGTTTTATTCATTAATGTACGATTACAACAGTTTTGAAAGCTATAAGAGCTGTACATGTATTTGTAATAGTGTGACGTACCTTCCGTACTGATAACAGTAAGACATACATAGTTCGTGTGATTTCTTCATACCCCATTTTCCATTATTAAATCACCTCACATCCGTTGCACGAATACCACGTAATGCTCAAGGAAACTTACCCATCCTTGAAATAGTTCATGTTTCCTTCGTGTTCATTTTTTAATTGTTTCGTGCTCTTTTGCTTGTGCCCGTGGAAGTTTTGACATGTCGGAACGAAACGTTTATGTTTCGTCTGTAAGAAATCGCATTATTCCAGGGCAACGTTGCTCGAGCATATAAGGACGCATGACATTACTTTTATTGTAAATTATTTTTTTCGCTAATTACATACGCGAAATTTTAATACCTCTAACTGAATCACTCAAGCGAATAAGATTAGAACAAAAAAAAAAAAAGCAGAAAACCGTCGTAACTCTACTGCCGTAGACAAGGAAGTCCAGAAACCACAGCTTAATAAACACACTACGCTAATCCTGGGCTGATGGATACAAAAATGTAGTGGCAAAATGTACGATGTCGTTTTACATGCACAATGGTAACATAGCACTGTAGTTAGTCCTCTCTTGCGCTGCACAGATATCTCACTTACCTTACTACCTACTGTTCTGACCTGTATGTTATGAGTGCAGGTTAAAATCCCGAGCAGTTTAAGCGTAACTTTACGTTTACTCAACGTAACATACATAAAATAATACCTGGACGTCGAGCACAAGAGGGGACGTTTTACGCGCAGTGTTGCCACATTGTGCATATGAACTGTCGTATAACGTTTTGCCTCTTACAATTGCGTCTTCAATTTGACCCAGAGATTCGCTTGGTGTGCATTATGTGTGATTCTAGACATACAGCATTATAGTGGGAGGCATCTTTGTTTCTTGCAATAACAGATGGCGCAACCGTTAATGTGAGAATTAAGTTAGCAAAAAGAGCTAATTGAATTGTTCGAATATAACAGCTGTTGTTTTGCTGGTTACATCATTGTCGGTGTGCATCATCCAGTTATACTGCATGTAAATTCCACCACGTGATACCACTTCGATATGGTTATCATCTTCACGGTCGAGTGGGGATATTGAATGGTGGGCTCGGGGAGGGTCGAGCCACCGACCACGACACACTGGATGCTGTGGCGCGACTCTGCCCGCTGTACCGGAGGGGATGGGAGGGTTGTGAGAGTCGAATGACGCCACAAGTCCACTGTTGACGGCTGCCGCAAACTAGCGCCGTGGCTCGGCAATGTTCAATTCATACCTAACAGCACCCGTGAGACCTAATGACGCTGTTCCCCAGTTCATTTCAACTTGGACCTCATCATGCTGAGTTATTCATAAAACATGGCACCCAGATCGTGTGACAGTGTCTACACAACCCGAAACACGGTTGTTCATTTAACAGGTAATTCATGGCAACATTCGGATGTTATTACAGCCACAATTCCGTTCTACTTTTATTCACTCAGCTTCGTGGTTAGTTAATTAACTGTCAAATTAAATTGCTTCTTTATGTATCTCAAAATAGCTCTTTTCAACCAAATTATTAGTTGATATTCGTTTATATTGTGAATTTTTTTTTCAATAATAATCGAAGAAGCTATTAGGAAATATCAGCTGAGTGATGTTACTACACTAATTTACTATCACTCAAAGTTTATTGTCCTCTAGCTCAGTAACAGAAAAACATAGAATGGTTACCATGGTAAGTTAATACACTAAGCGTAAAAACAAACTGCCTCTACACCAGCACATGTCTGCCAGCTAGAAAAAAAAAAGAACCCTGCATATCTTAATGGAATTTTATCAACCGTGGTGTTCTTCAAGGCGAGGGAAAAAGAGTATGCTCCGCACGTCGAATTATTACTACATGTGACTTAACTAGTGCAACCTGAAACCTAAAAAAAACTGCAAAAATGTATACGTTTGCATACGTAAGTTTAAAATTATTACATATTATGTTACCATTTTATTATACCATAAAGTTTACGACATAAATTGTTCACGCGGTATCCGAAATATACGCGACCTACGTTAAGGGTTTATTTCCCATTTATGATAAATGAACCATTTTTACTGAATCAAGAAAGATACATTTTTAATACTCACTGCCCTTGATTTAATCCGTATTTTTCTGTAAAAAATATACATTATTTCGATGTTAAATAATATCATTCTCTATGGTGACAGACCGGATTTCCTAGTAATTCAAGTTAATATTGCTAGTCTTAAGTTTGTCTATGCATTCGAGTTTTCCTGTTAAATGTAGAATTTGTCGACGAACTAGCTTGTATTTGACGTTGTAAGACAGTTGTTTGTAAGGCAGTTGTTGAAAAAAGTTTTATTTCGTTTTTTTAACGCCCATTCTGAAAATGATTTAAGAAGTCAAGTAAATTAAAGATTTTGCGATGTAGCCATTAAATTAAGTACGTTACATTCTCATCATATGTTGTCCAGATTTTAGCCACTTAACACAAATTAAGTTTTTTTACATTTAATTAATATACTGATTATTTTGTGTATTTTTCTTGGATAACCCGACTGCATTACTTTCCTGATAAGTGTGTTATGTGACATATTTGTTCCCAACAGCTAAGACTGGTATTTTTGTTTACGTGTATTTATCTCAAATTTGGCAACATTTTCTCCCAGTGTGTCACATAAGTCGTTTAAGGACGTCTTACGATTAAATTTATTGCGGTTATTTGATGCTGAGAAAAATGTTTTTGATTCAGTCTATGAAAGTTAATCGACACGTAATTTTTTTCAAAGCCATCAAGTAAATCATAATTAGGGCTATGAACTTTTCGCGGAAATATTTCTGCATCACTTAGTTTCAGTGCCTTACGTGCACACCTGCAGCTCTGCTTCGTGGTCAGTGATTGGGTGTTAAAACTCCCCGTGTCTTGGGCTTCCAGCCGCAAATCACAGACGAAGGGTGTCGCAGTTAACGTTGTTCTGGTTGTGCCGAATCGTTTTCATTTGACTGTACCAAAGACACGTTGCCAATAAACACACACTAGAGCTGCCGATGTGCACGTAGGGCACTGAAACTAAGCGATGCAGAAATATTTTCGCGAAAAGTTCGTGGCCCTAATTATAATTCAACGGACGCATTATAATCCAAGAAGTTTGTAATTATAAAAACTAACGAGCGTCGTATTTATTTTTACGTTTAGTGTACACAAAGAAAGGTAGACCATTATAACAGCGTAACCTCTCGTTAGCAGCGAGGAGGAACGAACAGCTTGGCTAGACAGAAACGAAGAAACCTGTCATAGCCAGTATGAAGGAACCATTCCAGCATTCAACAGGAAAAATTTCGAAAAACCACACAAAATCAAAGCTAGAGTGGGAACCAAATTCGTGTTGTCTAAATTAAAGTTCTGTGTTTTACCACTAAGCAAAAGCGTTCAGTTTTTATTACGAGAATATAAACTAAAAAAAAAAGTTTTTTTTTTCAACTAAGGGCAAATCTTAAATTCAATCAGAACATTTTTATGTCATTATGAGATATCGTAATGCCATAGTTAAGCCACCATAACTCAAAAAATGCAAAAATGATTACAGCCGTTATTGGAAAACCCATGATTCAGTCTTAACTGAAGGAAGACCAAAACTCTACCATAATAAATTAAAGTTAAGTAACAATATTTTTGATTTCCCAATGTCAAAAGTTTCTCTTGTTGTGTGATAAAGACAGAAACGTGTTCTACAATGATATTGGTGATTTTAAGTATACCTAGTGAAATATAAGGCTTCGGAGTGTAGGTCATCCATAGTGCCATGAACTTTTCGCGAAAAGAACTTTGCCCCAGTTTCCTTATGTGCACATTGGCAGTTCTGAGTAACAATCAGGTGGACCATGAACTTCTCGCGAAAATAATTTTGGTC
Source organism: Medauroidea extradentata (assembly GCA_003012365.1). Taxonomy (NCBI): domain Eukaryota; kingdom Metazoa; phylum Arthropoda; class Insecta; order Phasmatodea; family Phasmatidae; genus Medauroidea; species Medauroidea extradentata. The sequence continues at coordinate 81,469 of PNEQ01066112.1, read as the reverse complement.
CAGCTTGTTTCAGTGCCTTACGTTCACATCTACGTCATGGTTATTGGCAGCGTGGCTTTGTGAGGTGACATCTCTCATTTGACTGTGCCAACTGCAATAAGGTTACTGCGACACCACACGTCTGTAATTTTCGGGGAAAACGCCAAGACACGTAGGAGTTAAATCATCCAATCACGGACCATGAAACATAACTGCAGATGTGTACGTAAGGCGCTGAAACAGACTGGGGCAATTTTCTTTTCGCGAAAAGTTCATGGCCCTAGCTATACAATATTTAAGAAATTATTAAACACTTGGAAAATTTTCGGGTCCGCTCACTTGTAGGCTAACCTGCAAGGTATTATGTAAACTCGGCAAGACAACAGCTGCTCATTAGTAGAAGCCGGAAAAATTAGTGTGTTCACTGACCTATAGCCTAGCTTTCAAGTATCTGTTTACTGAAGCACATAACAGCTGTTCATTGGCTGCTCGCTGTATGTCTGCATTCAGTTGCTGCTTTGTTATTGGCTCGGCGCTCTGTAAGATGTGTCAAATAAGTCAAGGACCAATAGCGAAATTTACACTATCTTACAGTTGCTTGAAGCCTAGCTTGTACCTAAACAAAAACGCGAATTTTCAGCTCTCTACTCATTAGCTACTCGCCGACACAGTGATATGGGTAAGGATAGGAATTGTTGGTGAAAATATTTTTGTCCCACTTTGTTTCAGTGCCTTACGTGCACACGTGCAGCTCAACTTCATGATTATTGGCAGAGTGTTTTTGTGCAAAGTAGTTATTCATTTGACTGTGCGAATCAGTACACGGACAACTGTCACACATCACGTCTGTGATTTGCGGGTTTAACCTCCAGACACTGGGTGTTACGGCATCCAATCACTGACCATAAAGCCGAGATGCAGGTGCGCTCGTAAGACACTGAAACCGTGTGCTGGAAAAGTATTTTCACGAAATTTCTTATCTCTGTATGTGGGACACATTTAGTTATAATTCTATTATGGCCTGAGAAAATTCTAGCAGTTGTCGAACAAATCGAAGGTCAATTGCGTACGGGACACGAATTTACAGTTGCTAGAATTCTAGCTATTGAGCTATTGCCTATATGAAAACGCGAAATTTTTATGATACTAAAGGATATTAAAATATACAAAATGTATAACTATTCTCTTGACAACTAACTTCCTAGTTTCGGCAGATTGCTTTGACCATGCTATATATAAATAAGTCTAAATGTATAGTTATGTTCTCCGTGGTAATAGTTGCCATGAAAATGTATTCGTACAAAATATTACCTTGAATTTATCTGCAAAATTTTTGAAGACTCACACCGATATCTAACTGATGGCTGCTTATTTGGAGGAAAAAATGCATGAAAACCTAATATACGTTCCACGTGTGGGAAGTTACAATATTTCAATCACTAAGTAATACTGAGACTTATAAAATCGGATGTGCTGTACTTAACACTATGGTAAAATCGCGAAATATTGAATTTATCGAACACTAACGTCATTATCAGTATCCAGCTTCTGTCTTACAACGTCAAATACAAGCTTATTTGTCAACAGATACCATCCCAAAACCAATTTCCTACAGTAATTCACAATTTTGTATCACTGGCTATTATAATGACTTTTACTGCTCCCACATTTGAAAAGAGTTGGCGATAAATATTTCACTGCTCATTTTACTCACTACAAAACTGCCTCTCGCTTTTTATGTATACTCCCAAATATTAAGAAATTCGCACTTTCATGGACATATTAAAATAGGTACACACGCCAAGAAAGTATCCCTACAAAAATTGATATAAATAGAGTGAAAATGTTCTACTACGTCAGACACATTTTGTAAAACAAAATGCTGGCGTAAAAATGTAAACTGATTTTATTCCAAACAAACTTGTCTGTGATTGCCATACTGGCCTATAAATACACTGAACAGAAAGGATAGGAGAATCTTACGTCACGATTTAGAGAACTGACTCAGGGGAAGAGAAATAGTGGCACAGTTGGTGTTGAAGGGTGCAATGTTCTACGGTCGCTGCTGCTAACACGTGTGGCAGTGAAATATTCATGGGGTACCACTTCAACATGTGGAAGTTTATACTTCACCCGCGGCGTGTTTACACCGAGTTGTTTGACTCCCGCGGCCAACTGGATCGACCTTGCGACCATCTATGCCGCGCGCTTATAAACTCTCTGAAGGTTCACAGTGATGTGCCTACTGTATAACAGCAATACTAAACCATATTGTCCTACTCGCTCGTAGCCGTTCAATGTTCCGAAATTCATACAGGACACTGCAAAATTGCATGTCAGCATTTTGGGGAAACAAAGCTCACATTAGACGAATAAAAATGTTACATCAACACTGGCCCGAAATCGTACCGTTCCTGTACTACAGGTCTCATGACCAGGGACCGGAAGTTTTCACGAAAACAGTTTTGCCCCACATTGTTTCGATGATTTACGTGAACACCTGGAGCTGTGCTTCATGGTTATTGGCAAAGTGCTTTTGTGCAGAGTCTTATTCATTTGACTGTCCCAATCACAGCATTGATAGCTGCGACACAACACGCCAGTGATTTGCGTGTTTAACCTCCACACGCTGGGTGTTAGTATGGTCACGATTTTGTTCCGAAAATATTTTGCCCCATTTTGTTTCAGTGTCTCACATGTGCAGCTTTGCTTCATGGTTATTGGCAGCGTGTATTTGTTCAGACACACCTCTCATTTTGTTGCACCAATCAGAATAAGATTATTGTGACTTCATACGTCTGTAATATGCCAAGACAGGAGAGAGTAAAATCATCCAATCACAGACAATCTAGCAGAGCTGCACATGTGCATAATACATTGAAACCAAATGTTGCAAAAAAACTTATTGCCATAAAATCGTGTCTCTAGCAGAGATGCAAGTGTGCACGTAAGGCACTGAAACAAAGTGTTGCAAATATATTTTCACGAACACTTCCTGTCCCTACTCAAGACTAACAGTACATGGCACGTGTACTGGCTCGTCTTACTGTGGAATGCTACATGAGACAACTTCTGTCGGGCAATAAAATACGACTCGTCCGGTATGTAGTGAAGAGAGAAGAGATTTTGGTCAGCGCTTAACAACTAGGTCTTAGCTCGGGTGAGGGGTGACATGAGGTGATTATGGATCAGCGCCGGAATGAAAGGGCGGGGGAAACGGGAGATCCCAGAGAAAACCCGCCGACCAACGGCATCATTCCCACATGCGAGAATCCGGGGAAAATCAAACTCAGGATTTCCGGAGTAAAGAATTGAACTTGTGACCTCCCGAATGCGAGTCCGACATGTAATAGTTGCGCCACCTTCTAGGTCAAGCTCGTTTAGGGATGGGAAAATTTCGCGAATTCAATGACCTGCATGCTATAATCAAATATCCTCTGCATACTCAAGTCCCGACTATTTGTCCACTAGCTACTGCTCAGTGGAACAGCAGACAATGAACAAATAGACGGGGCTAGAGTATGCATAGGACAATGGATTCTAGCATGGGGGTCATTTATTTCGCGAAATATTCCCGTTCCTATGGATAATATACGTCTATGCTAGGGGTTTTCATGCATTGAATATTAGGTCGGAAATGCATGCAAACACCAACATAAGAAATGCATTCCGAAAAAGTTATTCTTTTGAATGTCGAAAGTGGCATATTCGTTGAAAATCATCACTAATTATTTTATATTCATACACGAGTGCTTGTATGGTAGAGACTGATACAATTAAATCAAAAATTTCAAAATAATTAATGCTAGCTTCATGATTATTACGTTTAGGAAATTTCTGGCAGAAGTGTTGCCCAAAGACGGTGGACAATACTTACGATATCTGTCGCGTTATCAGCCGCTCCAAGAATTAATAAAGGGAACAGTTACTTAGCACTTCCAAGTTGAGCAAAATTGCATAGTTGTAGACTGGACCTAGGAGCCACAAGTGATGCTTACTTTACCCACAACGCAGTTTAAATAATTGAAAACAATTAGTCAATTAAAATCATTAGTTAATTGAAAACCAGTAATATTAGTTAAACACAGCACTAAAAGTTTGGGTTAAGATTTTAGTTCATAGAATCGGATTTTGTGCCCCTTCCTTTGGAAATCTTATTTTTACATGAGATACAGAGGGCTAGTTTTGCATTTCGGTTAGCTTTATTTCTGTATTTTAAATTAAATTCCTGTTCACAATTTCGACGGTTTTATTTCAGTATTTTAAATTTGTTGCCCCTTAATGATTTCGACGTCATTTATGATTATTGTTAGATTTGCACAGTATTTAAAATTACTACATTTAACACGTCTAACAGACGAACTTAAGGTAGACTAACTGGTTTATTGATTGTTCGTACCAGAAAAGTAACATGCAATTTTCACAAAATACTACACATGAACTCATACAATTACTCGAAAATCGTTAATATTTGTAATATACTAATTACCTATATCACATCAAAACAGTGTCTAATAACTAGGTACCCTGTTTTTTCGCGAAAAGAATTTTGCCCCAGTTTGTTTCAGTGCCTTACGTACACATCTGCAATTGTTAGAGATGATGGTATATCGCGAAAATGTTTTGTGCCAACATAGCCTTGAAAACACTGACACAACGTAGTTGTCTACAGACCAATAACATGCATCAAATATTAAAATAGCGGTATTCTTATTGGCTCAGTCAAATAGGGCAACAGCTCCACGTACAAGGAAAAGCCAGTAATCGTTTGATAAGCTGAACACACGTTGAAGTCTAGCAAGTAGTCAAGTTTTCCCGCGATAAACCATCATCTCTAGCAATTGTGCTTCATGGTTATTGGCAGCTTGTCTGTGTGAAGAGCCGTATCTCATTTGACTGAGCCAATTACAAAAACTTTCCTGCAACACCACACACACGTCTGTGATTTGCCGGTAGAATCTCAAGGCTCGTGACAGTTAAAATATCCAATCGCTGACCCCGATGCAGAACTGCAGATGTGCACGTAAGGCACGGAAACAAATTGAGGCAGAATTATTTTCGCGAAAAACAAGGGTCCCTACTAATAACGATCACAGATTTGCTTTAATTTAAATTATTCTAATTATAATATGTAATAGATAAATTAGTTTTAGAGATCGTAACCTCCACAACCGTATTTAAAATAACCATTCCAATTTTAAAATTGCTTTCGAGTAAACTTCGTTACTTAAATAAGGGTTTATTATGTATGTACTTCAACTAACCAGTATAAAATTACGGTTTAGTTTCAATTAGTATTACATTTTACAGTCAGGCCTAGAGTTCGGTGCTGATAAACAGATGTATGTAGGCCTTATCTAGTGTCTTCCCCTCGAGCCACATTATCGCCAATGGAGCGATAAATGATAACGGAGAGCATGCGTCACCAATATGGTGGAATTATATAACCACGGGAGTAGCATAAGGTCTGAATGAGGGCGAGGGGGGTGAAATCAAGAAGGGGGAGAGGTAGCCACCAAATTTGCCAACCGCCATACTGCTTTAACCTCAAAAGTACACATCAGACTGGTAATTTTTATGGTAAATTAATGTATTATGCTCTTTAATTGATGATTTAAGTTGAAAATTCTATATTTTAGCCCTGTTTACACACCTCCTAACTATTATTTCCTTAATTATTTAATTAGTCGGTCATATTGATACCAGCCACGTCAAGCGTTTGTTTGGTTACAATTCCCGGCGACACGCTCCATCTGGACCCTTATAACATCTTTGGATATAACACTCAAACAGGTGGTGCGTTGAGCCAGCAAATACACGTCTTTGATTTTGAGGAAGCCGTCTCGATTTTACTTGAAAAGAGCAAATGTCTGCAGACTGTGGTCGAAAGTCAAACTTCCGAGGCGAAACGGACTCGCAATTGTTATTGACAGGTTGTTATTCTAAAACGTTAAGGGCACATAAAAATAGTCCTCCCCGCTACAGTTTTAATGAATATTTAATACTCTTGTTTCTGTGTTTGGTAGGATAATCTATAGACGGCTGACATACTAATATCATCAAGACGTTGTAGATAATAAGTGAGAAATATGTACTCAGATTCTTATGTAAACAAGGTGTCCAGAAACAACCGCGTAATAAACACACCACGAGAGTCTTGAGTTAAATTGATGACGAAAACGTTAGTGGCAAAATGTTGTACGACGACATTTAACATGCACAATGTGGCAACACAGCACTGTAGTTAGTCTCCTCTTGCGCTCCACAGATATCTTACTTACGTCGCTACTACTGTTCTGAACGGCGTATTATGGGTGCAAGTTTAAATACTGAGCAGTCCAAACATGATTTTACATTTACTACACGTCACATACATAAAATAATACCTGGAGGTGTAGCGCAAGAGTGGACTTCCTCCGTTCAGAGTTACCACATTGTGCATGTTACACGTACAACATTGTCTTCTTACATTTTCATTTACGATCTAGCCCATAATTTGCATGGTGTGCTAAATATGTGGTTGTTTCAGGACAACCTGTATTGTTCACAAAGGTAACAGTTACCAAATATGTGTAATATATTTCACAATAATAAGACACTCGAGAATTTTTCGAATCTTTTACTGCCACATCTTGCAACACCTTGTAACACACACTGCGAGACGATGCCGGAAAAATCATCTCTGACCCAATGGAGCATGTGTGAAGGAATAGCAGCAATTTCAACACACCTGGTATCCTCAAGAGACCGTTGGAATGTTTCAGGCGCATGTATGCAACCCACATTAACACCATATAAATAAAGGCTAATCTTACTATAACTATAGCAATAAGAGTATTACACACATCAGCATTATCTTCGCGCTTTATCAAAGACACAGTCATTCTTGTTTTCGCTGTGGTCTGCAAAATCAAGTATAAGAAATCGTTATATTATCAATGTGTTAAAAAAAAATTTTTGTAAAATTTTTAGTCAACCATACACTTGACTTTGGCGAAAGCAGCGAAAATAAAACCAACTGTGTCTTTCATAAAACGCGAAGATAATGTTGAAATGTGTAATAATCGTATTGCTATAGTGATAGTACGATCGACCTTGAGTTATGTGGGGTTAATACGGGTTGCATACATGCGCTTGAAACACTGGAACGGCCTCTTGAGATCGTCCGGGGTTTGAGGTTGCCATATCTACACCTCTCAGTAGAGATAGCCCCAGAAGAACAAATTGCAGGGTGACGACCGTGCTGATCAATGATTATCACCGCGTGGGAATTTCGCCTTCCATGGAAACTCGTCGTGCAAAAAGTCAATCGATCTCAAGAGTCGAGTGGGCCGTTGCACTACCTGCATAAAACCAGGCATCTCTCACATCCATTTCTTCCAGGTGAGGTTGCACTAAGTTCTCCAGAATTCCGTCTGAATTAACGGAAATTGTTTGTTCTCATTATTTAACAAAAAGTGCCGACAAAACCAAATTCGCATACTTCGCATCCAAACTGTGACATGTTTAGTGTTACTGTAAATCATTAAAAATTGCTTTACACTCTGTGGTTTCGCTACAGAGAAGAGTTCTAAGGATAAATGAGTAACATAATAAGGACAGTTCCACAAGTTTATTCAGAAGATAAATATAAATACTAATTGCATGATACATAACCCGGAGGGGAGCGGCTGTTAACATACTGATTAGCTAACGTTGACATAAAGCTTATTATTTTTAATGTAGCCTACTCTACATACCTAATCAGTAGAGGAACGATTATTTCGCGTGTTCATCTGGTAGCAGTCTAGACTTCTCAGTCCTATACACGAACTGGGCATTGTCGATTGTTCATTGGCTTCTAACCGTCTATGCGGGTACCACGTGATTTCACCACGAGTAATTTCCTTATTTATTGCCGGTTCGTAGTCGTCAAATATGTATCAAAACAACTGCTGTCCGATCACAGTGATGACAGAGAAGTATACGTTGTTGACGTTCTACCTGACCTAAATAAATACGCGAATTCGCGAAATAATCGTGCCTCTACTAATCGGATCGGACGTTCCCGCCATGCTCGCGCCACAGAACATTTAGTAATACATAAGTGAAATAGCCGGTAGGCCAGCAAACTCAGTCACACACGCCAGCAAAATGGCTTCCCTGGCCAGCAACATGGCGGAAACACCTACTACCAATCAGCGTGAGGCAACTGTTCTGATAATCGGCAGCCAGGCCAATAGGAAACTTGCCGTAACTGCAGGAGCCAAATGATACGATACTGGCATAAACAGTTTCGGGCAGCCAATAAGCGGCGAAGTTCACCAGTAACAAACGACTGTCAAGTTATTTCACGTCTGTATTACTGTTTAGTCTGTGCTCATGCCGAAGTCTATGAGGTTGTAGTTGACTAGCGGCGAGCGGAACGTCTATTGGCTCAAACCTCAACCCTCCCCATGACACAAGCGGTAGGCGGTCCTTTTTGTCTTCTAGGTGACCGTAATGACAGACTCAATTTCGCTGGCTACACTACTCTATATCGGGAAACTAGCTGGCCTGCATTGCACGGTGTTTGGAAAGGGGGCGAGGATGCATGTTGGACTGACGTAACGCCGGCCTACTTGCAGGTTTACGTTTCGGCCACGGCACTCAGAACACTGTGTATAGTTCTCTAAGTTCACGGGAGTTAATGTCAACTCAATAACGAAAGTTTTGCTTTTTCCAGCACTCAGTTGGATGAAAAAGAGACTCGTTGCTGTATATGACGACAGCAACTCTGTGAACTATTTGAAAGAGCATCCAGCACAATTCGGTACGGCACTCCTGGGCTGTTTGAGTAAGTTAATATGTACACCACAGTCAATTTGTAGGGAAACAGCCGCAGGCCTACGTGAAGTTCTTCTGACATATGTGTTGTTGTGTTGTATCTTCTTGAGGAAACGATAATCCTTATTATATTCATTCATAAACACAAATTATTTTCCCAACATTATACAGTCTCTGGTACCCGCTTTTGGAACGATGTGGCCAATAATTTGGAATCTTCCGAAAATTTAATTTGTTTTCAACAAAAAATAACTATTTATATGGTTCAAACTATCATCTTAAGTAGCAGAAGTTATTAGTTTGCCGTTGTTAATAATTGTTAGATTATTTCTCTGTATTTTATTCTGATCTGTATGTATGGTAAGTGATATTACTTGTTATAATAGTTAGTAAAAATTTAAATGAAATTTTAATTTTGTTTTAGTTTAACATATATACCTATACTAAGTACAATTTGAGCATAAATAATGAAACGTTTATCTAATGTGTAATGTAATATTGAGCTCGTGGTTAATTGTTACAAATGGCAAAAGCCTTAACTCTGCCACAAATAAAAGCATTATAAAAATATTTGCTTACTAACCAGCCGTTTCACAGCTTGCATGTGGTGAGGTGTCCGTGTTGTCCGAAGACGACCTATACAATTTCTTTTCGATGCTATGCCCGTCAGCCTAAATATCGCAGTTACGAATCATTTTCCGATTTGGTACAGTGCTTTCAGAACGAAGTCTTCGGAAAGCGAACTGCGTAGCATAAGCATCAAGGGATTCGTTAGTTTTAAAGAATGTTTCGATAGTGTAAGCGCACGTGTCCAAATGTTGCTAATTGTGATATTTCACTCAGTGGTGTGTCCATTCACCCATCGCCCACTTCCTTACCATCCTTCCCCACCGCTTATCAAGTAGCCTTGGATTAACATTAACACAGCAAGTTAGGGATGCAGTCAGACGTCGTTTCGCTGAGTGTTGCACATTATGACAGCCACCGTGATACTGATGTTATTTGAACAGACTGAATGAAGTGTGTAATCACGGCGTTTACGGACGCTTGTTGACAACACTTTCTGCTGACGTAGGCCAGCGCGTCACGGAAATAATTCCGCACTTATCCCCCAGCGTCGTTTACTCATGTCAGCCAACCATTTCATATTATATCAACGTTCGTAACAATCGACAAATATTATTATTAGAGTTTTCAATCTCTGTGACGTAATGATGTGTTCAGTAAATACTACTATAACAAGTCTTTTTTTCCGCGTTTGATGCGCGGAGTCAGTTTAGCTGCTACATCGCTTCTATTTGCGGTCTGCTAAACTATCATGCCGTGATTTCATACTACTCTTTTTGTACAGCACTTTAAGGGGTATGTCGAGCGGACGACTGGAAATTCACAATCGTCAATAAAATCTGAACTACTCATCAAAATTTTATGAGATATTTTTTTTTTGCCATGTAGATATTGCATCAGCGGACGTTTATTTATACAGCACTATTCGGTAGCATGTTTAACATTCAAGGAAGAAATTAAAAACTATTTTTAGAAAAATAATGTCTTTAAACATCAAAATCTACAAAATTGAAAACTGTAATTTTCATAAATTGTTATATAATAATAGCTAGGCCTCTATGATAACAGAATTTCAAAAATACTCGTGTTTTTATTTGAAAATAATTTTACTATCCTAATATCTCTGCGTGAGAGGTTTACGGGTACCTGCTAGACACAAATTTCATCGAATTTTTATGAGTAGTTCAGATTTTATTGACGGTTGAATATTCTAGTCGTCCGCTCGACATCGTACCTTTTCATGCCCCTTAAGGGGGATTGATCCCTGTCAGATCGGTTTTACGGTTTTTCTTATAATTCAGGGAATAGACACATTGTCTTGCTCTTTTCACGATGACAAGGCATAGTTTACGGTTTCATTCACTATTTGGAATCCATATGGCATTGTTGCTGGTAAGGTTGCGTCCTCTGTAGTCGCTCCTGTAAATAAAGCAATTTTTTTATTTTCAGCTGTTTCCCGTTGCAAAATAATGAATATATTATGGTTCCAGCAATTACATAAAATCGATTAAGTTTGTATCTATGCCTTGTCGTGACAAAAGTTTTGATACATCGACTGGAACAGAAGTTATCGAGAAGAAACAGATAAATCCAAGGTGGTAGGAATCAGTACCCCTTAAGCGATGACCTACAATTTCATTCTTAGAAGCGTTCAGTAAAATCCAACACAAGTCTGCTAGTGTTTTTTATGAGTTCTGGTTGTGTTTTTTAAGTTCCAGATGTTTAAAAGAAACAGTTTTTAACTTTTTTAAGGGGCCCCGAAAATCATGATTCTAGCAATCGTGCTGTATTTTTTAAATTATGAAAGTATAGTTAAAAGCGTGTGTTATTTTCGTAGACAAACGTTTAACGAATAAGTTTCGTAGCACAAAATAATAAACATGGCTCGCTATTACACAGTTCATGCGTCAGTTCCACAAACATCTTAATACGCACTAAATAATTTGAAATTGGGCATACATTTTTGACACGTCCTGTACCTTCATATACATATATTACTAAGACTAAACTCTCTTGACCTTGTGCGTTGGCATCTGTTCGTTGAAGGCATTCACGTTCACATTACGAACAGTATAATTTCGTATTACTCTTGAAAGAAGTTTATAATTTACTAAAAATTATGTAGATTCTGTTACTGACAGTTAAAATAATGCTTAAGAACTTTGGCTAAACATGACTCACACCAACGCCAGAATTTGAAACAGAATCGGTATCCTGAATGCAGCGTTTTTTTCCTCGCTAGCCAAGGTTACCAACAAAGGCTTGCGGTCACTACGATTTCCACGTGGATCTAATGTTTATGCAGGTTGGCACTTACTGCAAACCCCGACCACCCACATTCACCTTACCCACTCATAGTTTAAGCTTAATTTATTTACTGAATTTTTCAAGTTTCTCGAAGTTAATACGATAAACCAAACAAAATAGTAATCGTATAACCATTTCTTGAGCAAACAGTTTGAAGAAATTACGTACTCTATGCAGGATTTATGGATATTTGAAGCCATAATTTTGTACACTAACCATGCCGAATTTTTCTTAATTTCTTCCTGACTCCGAGTTCAGCAAGATTTATTCGAAAATATTTTAATAGAAACTTAGCTAGTTACCTTGCCTTTCATTACGCACATTGTATTCGTAGTATTAAACCGTAATTTTGAGATAATTAAGCTAATTCAAAATTTAAGGTAATAATTATCACTCACAAAGTCATTTAGACTAAATCACTCCTAGTATCAATTTAATCCACTTATACGCACGTAATCGTGTTTTAACCACGGGACAAAACTCAACGCGTCACTATATCTTCTGTGATCAGTATGAACCACACCGCTGAGGCTATAACTTTACATCAGCGCCTAAATTATGCTTCGTACTACAGATAATAGCATTCTGTGCACCGTTCTGCGCTGGCCTATCCCTTTCCTTTACTCGTGACCTGTGGCAGTTCGTTAAGGTTACTTTGAAATGTCACATGGAATTGCTGTTCACTTAACCGAAGAACAATTTTGTTACGAACAGAAGCTACACCGAACACTGTTGCGTTTATAGTAACATTCCACCCCGTTTCAAAATGGAGAGTGCAACCGAATCCGAGTTGAAACGTTTACTTCAAACACCCTTCAGGCTGAACTCAAGACAGACGAAGTGGTTGTCATATTGATTTGTTTGGTTATGTAGCCTAAGAGGTTATGATCGTCCTGCGTTTGCCGAATAATACTGTTTAACTTTCTTAAAGGAATAGGAAATACAAAGTAATTTAAAATAAATAATCCGACGGGTAAATCGGAACAAACATTTATAATAAACGTCTGCATCTAATTTGTATAGTAATTTGTTATATAGTTCACGGTTTTGCAAAAAGTAAATGTGTAGTGTATGCATAATATTCAGTCAGAGTTCATTTAGTGTTTACTCTGGATTGAAAACATTCGGTCCACGTTCACATTCGGTACACTCAATGTTGGCTCCTGTGCTGTAAGTTCAGTCCAGCCCGAAAGTTTCTCTGAACGCACAGTGAGCGGCTCTGCAAATTATCATGTCTGCGGTACATGGATAGCAGACGTATGCTCAGATACTCGTTGCCTTCTCTAAGCGTAATTTAACTTCACTACGGGGACTGCAACGGAAAACCGTGAAAGCCTACCTTCGTGTCTTTGTTCGCCTGTCTATACAACAATCTTCCAATCTTCCATCAAGTCCTAATGACACAGCCTTCAATACAGGACGACTTTATTGAGGCCGGCTTTATAAAGACGGCCTTGGAGCTTTTTTCGTGCCCCGTTTGATACGGGCCGTGTTTGTGCGAGTGGGAAGAGCAGTAAATTGACCTTTTTACGTGTACACTCACACGTTCTGGAGTCTCGGTTTATTGGCTGGGGAAATGTGAAAGGTCGCTGTGATTCTCCCTATCATTCTGGAATAATTAGGACGGTTAGTTAGTGTCTAGTCAATACATGAATGATATACTGACGTAACTTTTACCGTTGTGAATATGACTAACAAATAACGATTTTAAACGATTTATAAAGTATTTTAACTTAAACTATTACAAATATAACATGTTGCTTTCATAATTACCTTTGAATTAATATTTTTTAATTTTTTTATTTTTAATTTGATTTTATTCGGTATTATCAAAAAGTTATTAGTGTTAATTTTTTTTATTTTGAAACGCTAAGTTTTGATCAGAATTGGGTATGTACCGTCTACGATAGAATTTTATGGGGGGGGGGGGGTAATTTGTCTTTTAATATTTCCTACGTCCTACTAATGAAAAATATGATAAAACTAGCAGTGCGCCCGCGGCTTTGCTCGCGTGCATTACTACGGAGCAGATACTATTTACTTTAATTGAAAAACCTCTTTGTACACCAGATGGGTACTTAAGCGTTAGAATGACAAATATCCTAGTTGAGTTAACTCTGCAGCAGGATAAGTAGCTATAACTGTCCACGCGAAAAACAGTCTTTAAGTTTGTCGCTGTCACTAACAGCGACTTCGCCTGGGCATTATTTATAGTCACAGCAAAATTGACGCTGTGGGGTAATTACAGGTTCTGTAATGTAAGAGGGTAATCAAATGATATAAGTAGTTTACGTGGTATTAAGACTGTTTCCCCCCCCCCCCCCGAGCATAACCGTTGGTGATGCTGCCCTCAATAACATTTTTTTTTTTTTCAAAACCATCACTTGAAGTTAAGTAGCATTAGGGAGTTTTGGCGGGATAATGATTCTCTGAAATATAAACGTATTTGGCTCCCCAAACCTTGAGGCTAGTGAGGTGACATAATGTGTGTTGATGTCGAGTAACTTCAGTAGATAGTGGACAGTATAATACATTTTCGCCACCTTTGAACTTCGTCCAAATTGCACTCCACTAACTTCATCTTCCTTGTAGCTTTTGTATCAGAATTGCACGTTTGCACATCCTTTAAAGGAATTTGACTACAGAACCTCACGAACAATTGATCGCAGCTTCAAACAACTGCGCCACATTGCGTCGAAATTATTCATGAAAACTAATTTAAAAAATAAAATATTAATTTCCTGGGCTCATAGAGGTTGTACAATACCACGTCTCAAAAGAACTGTATAATGAAACACCTGTATGATTTATTTATCGCTGGTCGTACTTGCTTTTTGAATCGTCTGCTAAGTTTACTTCTTAGTTAAGTTATCTTACAAAATAAAAATCTTGCATAACTTTTTTTAGGTACTTACGTAAGCATCGTTCTGACGCGAACATCACAATGCATCTTCTGGATACTTAAGTATCATCGGCTGATAGAAAACAAATGATATGCCTTTTTATCCCTTTAGCTGTCAAATTTCGAAAAATCTTAGTTTCACACCTTAAATATTTGTAAAAGAAACCAAGTGAAATGAAAACGAACGTGAAAAACACGACAATAACCCACTGGATTCAAGATACATCGACGATTAATTGAAAACACATTTCATCACTTTTCACCTCTTTAGGTGGAGGATACCGAAACTCTGTGAAATTACTTTTCAGGTATTTGAATAAGCATCCATCTTGAACAAAAATCACGTCGTTATATAAAAGATAAATGTGGTCGATACATATCGATCGTGAATCGAAAACACATTTTACTCTTTTTTACCTCTTTGGGGCCTAATAAGAAAATCGTATTTAAATGGTATTATGGATATTTACACGAGCATCAAATTAACGCGAAGAGCACTTCGATGTCTTGATTTGTTAGACGGATATAGAGGAATAATCGAAAACTCGTTTCTCGTATTCTCACCACCTTAATTATCACATTTCATTGTCATTTGTATACGTAACGAACTGAAGTAAAAATCACGACGATAGCCAATTGTGTTCCAGTGGTACAGACGATTTATTAAAAAACATATTCCCCCTTTTAACTGTTTGGGGGTTGAATTTCAAAAAAATCGTACAACTTGTTGGGTATTTACGTAAGCAACATTTTCGATAGTTGATCGGAAACACATTTAAGGTCTTTTTACCCCCTTAAGGGCGTGATATATCAAAATTTTCATCACCATTTTTTATATTTTTTTTATTTGTACAGAATATTTTTTTTCTTATTTTAGACACAAAATGTGACTATATTTGGCTCTTATGAAATTTTTTATCTCTCATAGTTTTCGCGTAACGGCTTGTTAAAGTCGTATTTTGCATGTTTCCGTTTTAACGACTAGGCTACACTAGAACCAACTGATATATCAAACTAAACAAAATCACAGTGGATAAATATAATTCAGGCTACAATGTCATGTTCATAAAATTAAAGAATAAAAATTATTTGTATTTTAAAAAAAATATGGAATTTTTAAAATTTTTATTTTCAGTTTCAGCAGTTCTTTTATAACGTTCGCTGTGTTTGTTGCACTTCTACCAGAATCTCAGATATGAAGAGAATAATATGTTTATTTTAGTTCTCTGCACTTTTTTAAGAGTCAGCATCATCGTCTGATAAGAGATGAAATCATGAGCTGCAATTTTTGTTTCTTACTCTTAGTGTTGACAAACAATATGCATATTTCTCTTCAAGAGAAGTTTCGAAGTTAAGACAACTTGTGTTTAAACAGAACGTTCATAGCTACAGCAAACAGAAAAGAAAAAACAGAACTTTCAAATAACGATAATTTATACCACTCGACACACAGATCAGATATATTCCCGACCGACATGACATTGCTTCCTACGTAAGACTTACATCGTGTGATTCCGATACGGTTTTAGTAAAAAAAAAAAAAAAAAAAAGAACCAATAACATGGTCATCTACAGTATGTTTCTGGCACTAACTAGTACACTATCAAAACCTGCTGTCAACAACAAGATAAGACGAAAAGTACAATAACCATCATCAACTATCTCACTATACTTTCAGTTGAGATGGCACTCTTTCCAGGATAGCTGGTGCGCAACACACGCGTACACATTTTCTAGGAATTCTCTTAAGTGCGTATAAACGCGCATCTGAAATTTTGACCACTGTTTACATACATCCAGAGTTATATTTTGCTGGTATAATCACCTGTCCACCACTTGTGTTCACTCTTTTGTATTTCATGATTAATGAAAAAATAAGCATAAAAAACATATTGCAAAAACCCAGGAACAAAATTCAATCACACTAATGCTAGTTTAGGACTTCCTGAAGACACAAATAACAAATTGTATTTATTGAAATTAGGTAGAGTTGTAAAGTGAATTAAGGAGAATAAAATGAACCTAATTTGATCGTCCTACAGAAAATGGATTTTCAAAATTTTTGTGCGTACAAAGCCATTCGGGACAACTGTGGCTCGCCAGCCACAACTTGAACAACGCACTGTTGTGTTGCCTGCAAGCAAGTAAAGGATACATGTCGTGTTGTGACGTGTACGGCTACCAAAACTATTTGAAAAAACAGAACTGTGTGATATTTGCGATTCCCTAAAGAAGTTTCATTCAAGAGTTATAGACGGCTACCGGCTTGTACACGATATTTAATAATTATGATAATTATTGTTATCAAATCAGTCGTTGGAAATCATAAATTAACTGTAAAGAAATATTTACGTAACTTGCTATTTTTAACTTAATTTGTATTTGGTCACCAAAGAATGTTTACTAACGTGTCAGCTGAATGACAAAATTTCCATGTTAAAAAGGCATTGTCTACAGCAATTTTCAACACCATGTTTGAATTTTTATGTTTGTACCAGTTATTTTCTTGTTTTAGATACAAAATGTGACCAAATTTTGCTTTTGTAAAAAGGTTTATCACGCATAGTTTTTGCGTACCGGCCAAAATTTGTATGTTTCCGTTTTAAGGACGACACTAAAACCAACTTACTTACCAAAATGAAAAAAAAAATCACAGTAAATAACGACATTGTACGCTACAAATTCAGCTATGTTAAACCATAAAATAAAATATATAGTATTTTTAAATAAAGTTTTAATTTTTTAAATTTTTATTTTAAATTTCAACATTTTTGTTTTTAAATACAAAAAGAATTATTCTTTGTTTTTGTGTACGTGATATATCCACTGTGAATTTTTTCCAGTTTGGTATATCAGTTGGTATTAGTGTAGTCCTTAAAACGGAAACATGCAAATTTTGACTTTAACAAGCCATTAAGGGAAAACTATAAGAGATAAAAAAATTTCATAAGAGCAAAATTTTGTCACATTTTGTGTCAAAAATAGGAAAAAAAGTATCTGGTACAAATGAAAAATAAAGTGTTTTACTGTAGCTGGAGGATACATAGCGGATGATATTTGAATAAGAACTTCATCAGAGATTCAAACTTTTTTGTGACTATTTGAATGGGATGTATACATAATGGCTTAAACACTACTTTGCTTTCTTATTAAAATATAAATATGAATTTTGTAAGAACTACATCACGTTTCGAATACCGCTAGAGCTCATATTAGTGTAAAAGAAAATTCGTCTGTGTACAAGTCATTGTATTACAACGTTTTGTTAACTCGGTTTACGTCTGTCTGTTCCTTTGTCTCTTCGGTACAGTATTATATTATAGATCTGATCAGGTGCAGAGAAACTGGAGTAAACCTGACGGTAGAGACATGCACTGCACTTTACCACAAACTTTCTACAAACACAGTCGTAGAGATTGTCCCTTTAAGTCCCATAGGAAAAAAGAATACTGAACATTGCCCGACATTTTCCAGCTCCGCGAATAGAAGCGAAGAGGTAATCGCCAATTGTAGCAAGTTGAACCTTATTATTAGCCTGACTCCGCGGATCAAACATGAAAAATTAAATCCGGTTTATAGGTCTCTTAAGACGTAGGGCTCACATAGAAGCTACGTTTTAAAAAACGACTACGAGAGCCAAGTGTGGCCAATTGATTGTGAGCCAATTAAATAATTGTAATGTTAAGGTGAAAATTGTTTACGCTACGAACTATTTTGTGACTGTTAATGTAAATATGACGCAAGTTGTGCCACGCCGGCCGTAGAAACCTGTCTAGTATGTCCACACAATGTGGCAACACAGCAGTACAGTTAGTCCGTCTTGCGCTACACAGATATCTCACTATATTACAACTACTGTTCTGACCTGCATGTCATGTATGGGTAGAGACAGGAAATTTCGCGAAAATATTTTTGCAGCACTTTGTTTCAGTGACTTACGAGTGCATCTGCATCTCAGCTTTGTGGTCAGTGATTGGAAGCAGTGACACCCAGCGTCTGGAGGTTAAACCCGCAAGTCACAGACGTGTTGTGTCGCAGATATCCGTGTACTGATTGGCACAGTCAAATGAATAATAACTCTGACAAAAACACTCTGTCAATAGCCATGAAGTTGAGCTGCAGGTGTGCACGTAAGGCACTGAAACAAAGTGGGGCTCAAATCTTTTCACCAAAAATTCCCGTCCCTATGTATCGGTAGAGACGGGTAAAATTCGCGGGTTCACTGACCTGTCAGCTAGTCTCAAAGAATATATGTTTATTCAAGCAGGCAGCAGCTGTTCATTAGCTCTTCGATGACACAGTGGAATGAGCCTACGTTTAGTTACACTGTTATTATTGGCTCAGCGACTTCCAGGAGCTGACAAATAAGTAAACGACCGATTGTGAAAGGAGCACGAACGTATATTTATTGGAATTCAAGCGTGTGCCTTAAAGAAAACGCGAGGTTCCTATGTATGGGTGCAAGTTAAAATACCAAGCAGTCCAAACATGACTCTACATTTACACGACGTGGTATCACTAGAGACCGGAAAAATTCGCGTGTTCACTGACATGTAGGCTAGCCTCCAAGAACACCTGTGTATTCAAGCAGACATTATCTGCTCACTGGCTGCTCGATGACGCAGTGATATGGGCCTGCATTTAGTTACTTCTGTACTACTGGCTAAGCGACTTTCAGCAAGTGTCAAATAAATCACGGGCCAATTGCGAAAGTGGCACGAACTTACAGTTGCTGGAATTCTAGCTTGTGCCAAAAAAAAAAACGCGAATTTTTCAGGTCTCTACGTGGTATCACATAAAATAATACCTGGATGTGGAGTGCAAGTGGGAACTTTCTCCGTGCCCGTTGCGTCATTGTGCACGTTTGACACAAAGTTTTTGCGCGTTTCAGTTTCTACTCTACATCATTTTGGAATTTTTAAGGGAACGTTAAGTAACAAATTTTTTTTTTTCAGATAATTTTTGCCATTTTTTAAAACAGTAATAAGTCACTGATAACGCGTAAGAAATTGTTCGCTGGTTCCTAAAAAATAAAATAATTCAGACAAGTACTTTCTGAGAATAAGCGAGAGATTTTTGTCCAGCGACTAACATCGAGGTCTTAAGCGCTGGTGAGAGATCACAATAGGTGGGTATGGAGCAGCGCTGGAATGAAAGGGCAGGGAAAACGTGAGATTTCCGAGAAAACCCGCGTTTCCAACGGCCTCGTCCGGCACGATTCCCATATTCGAATGAGACCATCCCCGTCAGGAATCGAACCCGGACCGCCGTGGGAGGCAAATTGTCTAACCATTCGGCCACCGCGGCCCTATTTTGCGAGAAACAGCGCGATAAGACTGTATCTGTAGTATTGACACTTCGTCTCGTACGCCGACAACCCCATCAGTCGACGTCATAGCCTGCCCTGCGCAGAACTATATGAGTTCCCAACTCGAAAAAATGCCCCCTTACCGACTTCCTCCGCGACATAATCCTATATATTTCTTTTGTCATGAGAACAAAAGTACATGTCCAGTTCTGAATGAATTATGGACAAATTCGTGATTTAAAGGTTAGAAAACTTGCCAGAGACATAGTTCGTAACTCACTGCTAGAGACCTGAAAATTTCGCAATTCAGTGACCTGTAGGCTAGCCTCCAAGATTATCTGCGAATTCAAGTAGACATCAGCTGTTCATCAGCAACTTGCTGACACAGTAATATGGGGCACGTTTAGTTATATTTTTATTATTGGCTGAGCGACTTCCAGGAGGTGTCGTGCAAGTTAAAGGTCAACGCAAACGTGACACGAACTTACATACAGCTTCTGGAAATCTAGTTTGTGTCTAAAATAATACGCTAAATTTTCAGGCCCCTACTTATTGCCATCGACTAGATAGCATCTGTTGTGCCCTTGTTTCGAACATAAAATTATAGTGTGGTGGACATGTGAGGTTTTAAAACTCAAATTTTCGCCAGACTTTTTAAGGGGACAGGTAATTTTATAGTTTAATTTGATCAAATATTCGTGTGTATCACACCAACATTAAATTAAAAACACATTTAAATCAATTTCTATCTAACGTGGGCATGTCAGATATTGAACTTTTACTCATTATATTAATTGACTCGTTTAGTGTGGTAATATTGTCCGGCACGATTCTCATATTCTGATTGGCACAGTCAAATTAATAATAACTCTGCACAAAAACACTCTGTCAATAGCCATGAAGTTGAGCTGCAGGTGTGCACGTAAGGCACTGAAACAAAGTGGGGCTCAAATCTTTTCACCAAAAATTCCCGTCCCTATGCATGGGTAGAGACGAGAACAATTCGCTGCTTCACTGACCTGTCAGCTAGTCTCAAAGAATATATGTTTATTCAAGCAGGCAGCAGCTGTTCATTAGCTCTTCGATGACACAGTGAAATGAGCCTACGTTTAGTTACACTGTTATTATTGGCTCAGCGATTTCCAGGAGCTGTCAAATAAGTAAACGGCCATATATTTATTGGAATTCAATCGTGTGCCATAAAGAAAACGCGAATTTTTTAGGTCCCTATGTATGGGTGCAGGTTAAAATCCCGAGCAGTCCAAACATGATTATACATTTACACGACGTATCACATAAAATAATACCTGGATGTGGAGCGCAAGTGGGAACTTTCTCAGTGCCCGTTGCGTCATTGTGCACGTTTGACACGTCATCTATCACTTAAAACAAAGTTTTTTGCGCGTTTCAGTTTCTACTCTACATCATTTTGGAATTTTTAAGGGAACGTTAAGTAACAATTTTTTTTTTTTTCAAATAATTTTTGCCATTTTTTAAAACAGAAATATGTCACTGATAACGCGTAAGAAATCGTTCGCTGGTTCCCAAAAAATAAAACGAACTTACATACAGCTTCTGGAAATCTAGTTTGTGTCTAAAATAAAACGCTAAATTTTCAGGCCCCTACTCATTGCCATCGACTAGATAGCATCTGTTGTGCCCTTGTTTCGAACATAAAATTAGAGTGTGGTGGACATGTGAGGTTTTAAAACTCTAATTTTCGCCAGACTTTTTAATGGGACAGGTAATTTTATAGTTTAATTTGATTAAATATTCGTGTGTATCTCACCAACATTAAATTAAAAACACATTTAAATCAATTTCTATCTAACGTGGGCATGTCAGATATTGAAATTTTACTCATTATATTAATTGACTCGTTTAGTGTGGTAATATCATTATCTAGTAAGTGTTAAGTGTAAATATATTACGTGCGTAAATTTTAAGAAAATAAGCACTGAAAATTTTTTTTGTCAAAAGTTATGGTTAGGGCCACGATTTTGTCGTGAAAAGATTTTTGCCCCACTTTGTTTCAATGTCTCTCGTGCACATCGGCAGCTCTGCTTCATGTTTATTGGCAGCTTGTCTTTGTTCTGACATTTCCCTCATTTGACTGCACCAATCAGAATAAGATTATTGTGACTCCTTACGTCTGTAATTTGCCAAGGCAAGTGAGAGTAAAATTATCCAATTACGGGCGATGTAGCAGACCTGTAGACGTGCACATGACGCATCGAAACCAAATGTTGCAAAAATCTTTTCACCATAAAATCGTGGCTCTAGTTATGGTAGAACGTTTATACTTATTAGAAAATGTCTCGATTTTAATTTACTGTACAGGTGCTCCACACTGATAACTAGAGACCGGAGAAATTCGCGAGTTCACTGACATGTAGGCTATCCTCCAAGAACATGTGTGTATTCAAGCAGACATTATCTGCTCACTGGCTGCTCGATGACGCAGTGATATGGGCCTGCATTTAGTTGCTTCTGCGACTTCCAGGAAGTGACAAACAAGTCACGGGCCAATGCGAAAGTAGCAAAACTTACAGCCGCTGGGATTATAGCTTGGAGCCAAAAGAAAACGCGAATTTTTCCGGTCCCTACTAATAACAGTCTTGCTCGAAAGAACATGATTTTCAAATTTGAAACTTTCGGCGTACACTTTTTCATTACAATTGGTCAAACAGAATAGTAAGTAGCCTACACCACGCAGAACTTAATATTATATGAGCGCTATATTGTCGCGATTTTAAAAGTGGCTTAACCCTTTAGAACAAACATGCCGAAGTGGCATTACTGGTAGCAGTACACGGCTGGAAAATTTTGTAGGACTCATTTGAGTTATCTCGTTTTTACGGCAAAAGTATATAATATTTAAACACTGTAACACTGAAGTTGGTAGAGAAACAAACATGCAACTCATTAAATCACCTACAATGTGATGATTTGTCGAAATATTAAACCTACCCAAAACCAGGCCAATCATTCTTGAGTTAAGGCGTAGCTTCGTATATTTATTAAATTGCTGGAAATTATTAGGCTTACTTTGTGTGGCAGTCAACCGTCAAAGTTGAATGTACAGATGATACTTAAAGCTCGGCAAATCTCTAGTCTGTTGAAAAGGCTTAAAGATAACATGCATATATAAACGGATAAAATTATACATTAGACGGTTACTTTCGTCCTGAAGAATGCCTAAAAGTTAGGCAGAACCCAAGATACGAAGAGAGCACGTCACAAAAGTGATAGACCTTGAAATACGTCTTGTGAAACAATTAAGGATTCAGTCAAAATTAGTAAGAAGTTAGGACGCAAATAATTATAACAGTTCACAGACTTCCCTCCCTGTGGTTCTTCGTGAACGACTTTAACCTTACCTTTTGCGAACATTTACTGCCATTCGTACCATGGTTCATATTATGGAAATCACGCTTCGCGACAGTCCTATAGGAAGTGAAGAGATTTTGGTCAGCACTTAACATCTAGGTCTTCAGCGCTGGTGAGGGGTGACATGAAGTGAGTATGGAGCAGCGGCGGAATGAAGGGGCGGGAGAAACGGGAGACTCCCGAGAAAACCCGCCGGCCAGCGGCATCGTCCGGCACGATTTCCACATGCGTAAATCTGGTTTGTGTTTACTGGCAGAATATAATGGGGCAGAGGAGTGACTTACTTGACTGCACCAACCAGAACAGTGTTACCGCGACACCGCACGTCCGTGATTTGCGGGTAGGACTCAGAGACGCTGAAAGTTAAAAACTTCCTATCACTGACCATGAAGCAGAGAAACAGGTGTTCACATAAGGCATTGAAACAAATTGTTGCAGAATTCTTTTCACAGAAAATCACTGAATCTACGCATGATAAATTAATTACTCAATGTCATTGAGGAATCGTATACCGGTCGCCGTCACTAGTCGGTGGGTTTTATGGGGACTTCACCTCCCCCCGCCAAAATTCTGGCGCCGGTTCATACTTACTGTCATGTCACCCCTCACAAGCGCAGAAAACCACGAGCTATGGTAGAATTTATTCACTTAATTTATTTTTACCAGTACTAGGAATTGTAACTCTGGTGTAGGCTGTTCACTGTAAAGCGATATAGTTTTAGAAGACGTGGTGACTTTTATTTCCAGACCAAGTCCCCAATAAAAACCAATATTAGATACTATACTATGCCAGATGGTCTCCAAAAGTGCTCACTTTATCGCGTACAGCCTATATTGAAACTCAAACATTTATCATGCATGGAGTAGCATGGGTAGCAAGCGCACTGACCGACTCTTGCTGGCTTTGATGCGGCCATAAACATGACCCACTCTAGGAAATGCACTTCTCTTCCGCCCACGCCAAAGATAAACGAGTCGGAGGAAGGCCCGCGTATTTCATAGAACGCCTGCTACGTTCTTGCCGCTAAGAAGAGCGAGTGGCACAAAATTACACCTACACATAGTCTTCACTAATCCTAACTAATTAGGTCCAAGGCGTGCCCAGATTATCAGACTCTCGGATTCAGCGAAATCCTTACTACATCGCAGGAAAATTTAATTTTGCAGCAACGCGGGACAAACTGACGCGTTACTGTACGTGGCGGAACACTGAATCAGCCAACAAATGTGCACCACTGAATAAAAAAAAAAATATTACTTCTCTCTTGTTTGTATTGTTTTGCGATAGTTATTTTTTAACCTAAACGAGAGCAGACGTAAAAATTCTGTTTAGAAATTGTGTTTATTATGGTTTTTGTCGTGATTGTCAATTTTCTCAAAACAAGAATTTATAAGGATTCGATTAAAAAGTCAACTAACCAGAATTTCGTAAATTACATAATTAGCTAAAGCGATATTATTATCTGTCTTGAAAAAAATCAGTCAGCATTGAGAAGACAATTTCAAACAAAACTGCCGAACAGATTTTAGATAGATGCTCTCATTTAGGCATAAAAAATGTGTATAGCTAAAAATGTGAAAACAAGAGCGCATGGCGTATGACAAAGCCAAATTACAAACGTTAGTACGAGTCATGCACCGCTGCATATTTAAATATTTTAGTACACTGCTTATGTAATATTACAATGCAGCTAATAATTAAAATTTGCTTTTGTACGTATTACGTGTATCTTTCCTGGCACTTACGCTCGGATTATTCGGGTGTTCGGAATAGTGAGGCTTAAATTAGCAGGACACCAGCTGCACATAACATGCCAAGAGGGGATAGGAATAAAATATTATTCTGGTAAACTATAATAGCAATAATTATAATATCTAGTGGGACGTGATTTCGAGGGTAGGGCAACAGATCCCTATAATCAAACATCTAAGCTACGAAGCCTTTAGGAGTCCGGTGTTCCCTGAGTGATCATATGAAATAAAGTCCTGCAATATTAACGCGACGGGATATGACGAGCGTGATATCGGATCACCCCGAGAAAACAAAACCGGCCAGAGCCACGTTCAAGTTTTCCAAATTTTAAAAATTTAAATCCACCCCAACGGTAACTGAAGACTGGTCGCCGTGATACGATTTGAGTAATTCTACCATATTTTATTCAGTTTATTAATTTATTTTATTGGGCTTTATAGGCCCCGATGACAGCGAGGTAATTAAGAGATTACTCAAGGATAGGAACTATGAAAGGAGTCGACAATCGCCTCTGTTAAGGAACCATCCCAGCATTTGCCTCGAGCTATTTCTGTAAACCATAGAAAACCGAAATCAGTACGGTCGGAGCCGTCGTCGTAGTTAGCGACCACTACACTACAGCGATCCTATTCTGAAGACTGAACCACTAGATTCCGTGAACTCTCAGCAAAACATGTATTTGTTATGCTAATTTTACTGCATGTTTTTCCCTTACGTGGCCATTTCAAGCACAAAAAAAAAGTGTTACCAGCATAACAAAAAAAAAAAAACATTTTCCTTCAGTGCAGGTACAAATTAGCCACTCACGAAGAACAGCGCGAAATATAGCATACAACATACGTATTTATGTTATATTTTAAAACAGTTGGCATTCAATAATACGAACTACTCAAGAAAATACTGACGGATAAACGGTATACGTAATCAAATTTGGTTCTTAATTGCCGTACCAGTATTGTTTTATCCGTATAAATTTTCAAATTTAAGTTATGATTAGTCTAAACATACAACTTGGGTTAGTATCCTGAATATGACGTAACAATTGCTATGTCAAGCTGTCTTCCTAAATAGTGAACTTACAACTGTATGCTGTACTTGGATGAAAATTAAAATCTACTACGTGTCACCGCCTTAAGGCAAGGGTGAAGTTGGGCCGGCTGCTCGACTAACGAGACATGCCTGTCGCATGTTCGTCCCGAATAATGGATGAGGTGAGGTGACATGAGTGTGAAGCAGCGACGGAACGAGAGGCGGTGGAAACTGGAATTCCCCGAGAAAATTCGCCGGCCAGGAGCAACGTCCGCCACGTTTCCCACTTGCAAAAATTCCGCAACCGAACCCGTCGGGGATCGAACACGGATTGTGTAGGTGGGAGGTGGGAACTCTGATTCCCTTGCATACTTGGATATCAAGTTTTAAATTTTAAAATTATTTTTAAGTCGGTCCAGTATTAGCGAGATTGGCAATAAATATGTATTCACGTCGTCGTCCCGAAATGACGAACCTAGAACAATGAAGCATACTATAATAAAACCTTAATTGAAAAACAGTCAAAATATGACATCTGTTAAAATTAATTTAGTGCTTTTAGAATATCATAAAACTTTATTTATTCATATCATGCTATCTTACGAAAATTAACGAAATATATCAATAAACGGCATTTTAATTTAAGCGTACGTAGTGAACTGAAGCATGAAGTTCGGTTACAACCGCTCTAGTAGTTATCAAAATACAACAAAAAATATAATTATTCATGTTGTGCTTTCTTGCAAAACAATGAACCTACACTTTAAAATCGTACATATATCAAAGTTTGGATGACAATCTGCCGAAGGTAAAATTTGATTACAGTTAGTCTTGTAGTTCTCGAGACATGAAATATGTATTTCAGTTAAATTAGCTTCCAAAATGGCAGATCTACAGTAATTTATTCTTAGGGGTTAAACACTTGAATAACAAATTGTCAAAATATACTATTTGGCTTGAATCGGTCTTATGGTTCCCGGTATATGACGCAACGCTAAAAGTTTTTAAACGGAGGCCATTATGAAAATGAGAACTTAAAACTGTTAAAATACATTTCCAGTAATCTTTCTAAGTACATATTATATTTTTACCATATTTAATTAAAGATGGGCTGTGATTAAAATTTTTATAAAAGCCACCTTTTTAATAATATAATAATGACAGTATGAACAACAAATACATAAAATTCATATGACCATACTAAGTGCTGACTTTGACGAAATTAAAAAAAAACATTCGTCAGGTATCTTGAGCGAGTAAAAACTTTCAAATGCCACAATTTCGAAACTATTCACACGAACATAATACGTAGAAGTAAAGTCACTTTAGTAAGTACAATACGAGTGTCGAGTTTTCTGGTAGTCGGATAAAATATTTCTGATTTATAATTAGTCATCAGCAATTGTCAAATGACCAATTCAAAAATATGAACACTGCCTGAACAATATATATAAATGTCAAGTATCCATACGACGTACTATGCGTTTAACGAGTTTCCACGTGTTTGAATTTTTAACGGGCGTTTTTTATTTTTACTTGCAGTTTGTGAGGCGTAAACTGTATGTAATAAAATTCTTGAAATAAATTTACTGTGTGCAAAAAGAAAATATAAGTTAACGGAACAACAACCTAAATTTGTACAAGCTTAGAAAAAAAATACTCCAAACATCTCTGAATATACGTTTAAATTAAAAAATTGGTAAAGTAATTTACGCAATCAATTAAGAAACTCTTCTCCTAGTGTCTTGTAAGAAAAAAATAGCAGATTGAAGCGCGAATAGTATCGACTTTGTTCGTGATTTGGTTTTGCATTTTCAAACTGTTATATAAAAAAATTCTGTTCTAGCAAACAATCTGCTCAAAGATAAAAGTCATAACGATAGACTCTAAGTTGAACTGTATACGACATGAAATGATATAAATGTGTAGAAACATCTAACAAAAATTTATTTTAAAAAGTTTTCATTTGCTTGTGTGCTCTGCTTTGCTTCCTTCATTATTTTCAACATTTGCTGACTTAATCTCGAGAACGTTCACATACTCGCCCGAAAAATACAAACGGCTTCTCTGGGCGTTGCTCGTTCAACAAAAAGAGGCTCGTCACAGCGGTTCATCAGAACTGTTTAAACAGTCGACGCGGAAAGTCTTGCTTGGCCTGAAACATCCTGTTTGATTCAAATTTTTGGAGCAATTCCAAAGTTACCCTGTTTATTTTCCTCTCTTTCAGAAGCGTTTCGATGTTAGCCAGGGTAATTTCAAAGAAATTATGTAGGGTCCGTTAAACACGGAAGCCTCACTGAGGTTGAGCAGGAAAAAATAATGAATCTGGCAGAATGATATATTTGTTCGTTATTTTACTGGCATGTCGTATATTGTACCTACACAGTGTCTAATAAATATTAAACGCCTAAACTTTAGGAGATGCTCCCTAATTAAAATTAAAAACGGGACACTTTCTGACCAAAGTTAATATTTATGGAGCATGAGTTAATGAAAATCAAGTTTAAAAACAGTTTTATATCTAACACCGGAAATTGTATACAGTTACAATACGGAGGGTTAAATATCTCAGTAGCACGTAACATTATTCACAGAATTCTAATTTAAGACCGCGCCTGGAAGTTTTACAATGATTTCGAAATTGTTAAAAAAAATATTTCTATATCAAAGAATAACTACATTGTTTTGGCACTAACACATAATTGTTAACATCCTAATTTTTAGTTGAAAAATTCTATTTTTGGCACCCAAAGTATCACACATTTATTTATAAAAATAAGCCGAATTGCATTTTTTTCTGGTAGGTAGCTGAAAAAAATTTTGCTCCAATTTGTTTCAATGCCTCATGTTTATATCCGCAGCTCTTGTTGTTGGCAGCATATCTTTGTGTGGAAGCTTCATTTATTTGACTGTGCCAGTCCGAGCAAGGTTACTGCGACTCCACACGTCTGGAAACATCCTGTCTTTAAAACAAGTTGGTGCAAAAATATTTCCGCGAAAACTACCGGTGATTAAGAGCCCACGATTTTTGGTGAAAAGAATTCTGCAACAGTTTGTTTCAATGCCTTACGTGCACATCTGCAGATCTGCTTCTTGATTACTGGCTGAATGTAGGCGCACTGTAAAGAACTTCCTTGAATGTTTAGGAAGTTATTATCCCAGACGCAGTATGGTACAGTTACCATACTTCTGTCTTGTAAATATGTAAACTTTTACAGTTGTTACAATACAAGTCTGGTAACTTCAGTATACATTTGACTGTTTTATAAAAAGTTTAGGAGTGCTACCATGGATGTCTGGGAAACTATTCTACCATGCCTACTTTCTTAGCGCTCCTATACGCATGTCTGGTAAATTTACAAATTATTTTTTAGAGTGGCGTGGCTCATTTGACTTGTGCCAACAGGAACAAGGTTACTGCGACATCACACGTATGTGATTTGCGGGTAAAACCCCGAGACGCTGAGAATTTAAAACAGCCAATCACTGACCACGAAGGAGAGCTGCACATGTGCACATAAGGCATTGAAACACATTGTTGCAGAATTATTTTCACCAAAAATCGTGGGCTCTAGTGATTAGGCATTATTTTACAAAAAGTCCATGTACACTTGTGCACTATACATTTACACTTATGCTCTAATGTTTACAAGTCATAGTATCAAATGCCATGTGAGTTTTTCGCACCAAAATATTTACGGAGCATGGCCGTTACATCATACTTACTTCGTCAGTAAAATAATCACATTCTGCAGTTTGAAAATTAATCTCCTAACACCCTGTATAATATGAGTCAAGACAGGGTGTGTAAATTTGGTGTGGTTTTAACTTAATGCTAAATCGCATATTGAGTTTATAATTATAGTTCTTTAATCATAGAACTGAAAACTACAATATATTAAGCTATGACAAATAAAATGGTGCCTAAGATAAAAAAAATTCAAGTTTTCTTATATGTGTGTCTTTAATGGATAAACGTAATTTATATTACGGTTTTCTGGAAAGTATTACACTTTTATTGGCTGTGCGGGAAAATCAAATATGCAATTTTATCAAAATTGTTCATATCCATGACTACACAAAATTAGCACTCATCGCGTTAACTCATCCGCTGTACAGTAGTACTTCTTCCACGAGTTATTTGCGCAAACATTAGAACAATTTCAAAACCATTAACATTAATTATGTATTGCTGGTACATTATTTTTATCGAAAAAGGCATAGTACAGGTTTTAATTTCGTTTTATTTACTTCTATAAACCTCTACACGGCAAAGCAAAACAAAATCTCCCAAAGTGATCTCAAATAACATGTGCATAATGAACAAACGTACAGGTCGTTTAGCAAATTGTAACTGAAAATAATATACTATAGCTAATAATATTTAATATTTAAAGCCATATTAACGTGTTTTGTTTATGTATTTCTTGGATGCTCTACTAAGGCTTGCCCACCGTCACACTTGTGAATAATGTAAAACCGCGTAAATTCCCCGTTGTTATAAAAACATTCATTTTAAAGTATAACAAGTTCTAGTTAGTTACGTAAATCAGATATTTGGTAACTCAGTGCCACACTCAAGGAAAAATATTTGTTACAGTCAACCATACGTACAGGATCATGATGTAATATTTGGTTTCAAAAAAATTAAAGTTTTCCAGAAATTTAACAGGAAGTAAAATTTTGCCGTGACACACCTGAACGGTGGCTACGAAGTGTTGTGTGTGAAATAATTAAGTTTGTTTATCGCTAAACAAATGTGTATTTGACCGAACAGAATATTTATTGACTGAAAAGTAGATAAAACACATCTAATATTGACTTAGTTCTTGTAACAAAATATACATTTTACTGGGCTATATCCTACTTTAGAGAAATGAATCTGCCATGCAGCCAAATATTTAGTTCAAGTTTTCATGCTTGTTTGGCCATATAAAACGTATATATATATATATATATATATATATATATATATATATATATATATATATATATTTATTTATTTATTTATATATATATATATATATATATATATATATATATATATATATATAGTTAACTGAACCAAATATTTTTATTTGTACACTTTAGACTTTTGTTGTTTCGATAAATAGTAACACAAAAGCTCTACACACACGTTATCAGAAAAAAGTTCCTATGATTTAGTTATGTTTAAAGTCGCACTTTACGTTGTCATGTCAAAAAGGTGGGACGATTACGTGTGTAGGAAAACTTGCATAGGACGTAAACGCAAATTATACATGCATCACGTGCATATTGCTAATCATAATGTCCTAATTAGAGTTGAATTTGAATCAGTCATCTGAGAAACAACGTTAATTGTTGATGTTATAAATTTGTACACTGGCAGTCAAGGAAATATCGATGTATTCCTCAAATAAACTCATAATTTAATGTCTTGCTACACACGGAACTTACTATTGATGTGGTTAAATAATACGTGTATTTACCTTTGTACAAAATTATAACCCCCACAACTAATTTCGGTAGAAAATTTACTTACGTAGTTTCTCAAATGACTGATTCATTTAGGAATTGCATCCCCCTACACTGAGCATGTGGTCTGGACACACCCAACCTTCGATTGTGAGAAGTGGAGGGTCCTGGTATATTCTCATGGGACTTTATTTTTTCAATTGTCTCCGAAAAGTATTACAATAGAGCCTTTTATTTTTATTTAAGGCACCCACCTACTTGCCGTGTGTTTGTGTAAGTGAGGCACGGCTACAAGGGCTATGTTAACCGGCTTATCTGGTGTAGTATCGCCTCTACCGTAAAACTATGAAACGACGCGCAGTGGTATCGTAGAACACTCGCCGGACGACACTTTCAGTGGTTATCCCATCTTATTATTGGTGGAAAGTTTGCTCAAGTCCATTTCACCTTTCTAAAGTAGTTTCACGTGAGTTTCGCGAGTAGTTTTTCGGACTTAATAGGTTGATAAAGCTGTTTCTAACCATACTGAGGGGCTCCGAAATATTTTTTCTTATTTACGTGATGCTTTGAAACTAGCTTACCCTCATCGTTTGAAGTTAATTTTCTGACGCAATGGTCACATGTGGAATAGTTTCGTAATAATCGTATTTACGAACACAGTGCAACGCATTTAAGGAACGTGGTAGGAGGCGCCCTTAAGAACTAAAAAAAAATCGCTCGTTGTTATTAGTGTTGTCAGAGAGTATTTAAAAAACCTTTTCTGTTGAGTCCAATTAAAGACCAATTTTCATATATTTATTATTATATTATTTATTTTATGTGGTGCAGACTTTCTTTCAATATAGGCTCTTTGTGGTGCGGGCCCTAGGCTATAGCCTATATAACCTTTGCGTAAATGCGTCTCAATGTCCTAGTAGCACGTTACAACGCATTCTCCACGAGGCTGTTTAAATATAGTCCCTTGGCAGGCAAAAGAGCCAACGTCTCAGTTTAATATTAGTTCATAAACCAATTTGAAACAAAATACAGTATAGTGGCCTGGAATTCTATACAGCTACAATGTTAACTACTGGTTTTTGGGATTTATTTTTAAATAAATTTCTTAACAGTTTTTTCTTTATGGGTATTCAAAATCTTGTAAATTTTGACATCGGCTCTTTTGCCTGCCAAGGCACGATATTACTGCATGTTATTTGTCATCCTCTTTTAACAATGACCAATACAATAATATTGTGTGAGATATTCGTACAAATGTCAGAGCATATATTATTGACTGAAATAGTGTACGCCGGTCCACTATACTTCTGTAAGTCGACGAGATAACAATATTGTTCAGATAATAATACAGCTCTTTATTACACTAAAGTTGTATTTCCAACTTACTAGTTCTTGTCTTGCCACATCCGCATTTACTGTAAGGTCATACTTTATATTGCGTCTCAAAGAAAATGAGCAACTACATTAGCATGACAAACGACGTTGATTTTACGGGAAGGAGTGTAGGGTGGTTTAGTAAGCCCATATTCCTGTTGATTTTAACGTCATTTCCTTACAAAATTTTATTCGCCGAGGCAAAGAAAAAACGCAATTACTTTGTAATTTTTATTTATTTTCAAAATATATTTTTTGAAATGTCGTACAACATTTTATTTCCACAATGCGTTTGTGAAATTTATAAATGCGTACTTTCTAGTGACACGGGACACGCATATCTAGAGCTCTTGCAGATAAGTCGATAAAGGAAAGATGTACTTGTTGTATCAGATTTATTAAACTATGCTATGGCCTGTTTCATTGTATATAGCTTTTTTATGGAAGTTAAAATACTACAGTAAATTCACAATCAATTTCATATTGTCACCTTTATTTCTCTAGCGAACCCGAATGCACGTAGTATCGTAAATCCAATAAAATTCCGAGAAAGCTTTGAAAGCTTTACTTTCACTGTGCTGTTTCCTGTTTGCCTGCTGTTACGATTGCTATCATACGCAAAAGCGGTATCAATCTATCTGATACTGTAAACTGTAGCTTTGTTTACAAAAATACGTTCTGCCTCTAGCGTGTAACCTCCGCACTGCAGCAGTTCCGTCAATACTTTAATAAGGTCTGAATACACGTAACGATACAATCTAAATCATGAAAAACTCGAAAACTAACATACATTACGAGGACTTATTTGATTCACATTATTCAGCGTACTCAGTTTCATAACTGCCTTCGGAATAAAGCATACCATTTTCACGTGTATATTGTGTTTTGAATTGACCCAACACTTGACAGTTACTTATGGGCAATATTTTTTTTTTTGTATTTTAAACAGTATGTCATATTTAAAAATAAAATGAGTGTGAAATATCAATTTCACGGTTTGTACTGTGAACTTGGTCTTGCATTGGGATACATTTGATAAAGTATTAATAGTTATTGTCCATAAGTAGATGTCAAATATTACTGTTACTGATGTTACATGGTACAGATTATAACACGAAATTTTACGTATAAAAGAGTACGCAGTCCTACAGGGTCAGTCCATTTTAACAATAACAGTAATTATTTTACCGGATTTGTAATTACATACGGCATTTCTACCAAATCTCATTTATCAGCCAATACAATACAAAATTACTTATTGTCCATCCCATGTAAGAATTCCGTGTTTTGACAGCCGATGCTACCAATATTTTTAACACGTGCCAGACACGTGGCAACCATTTAAAACCACAGGACGTGACCGTATGACCTGATGAAGTAGTAGTGGCAGCCCTGATCAACAAATCGGTTACCTTCCATCGCCGACGCTGAAAGTAGTGTGTATTATACGTGAAAAATAAGTACTCATTTTGGAGGAAACGTAATATAATAACACGGCTTCGTATCCAGCATTAGTCAGTTAACTATTTTATTATATTCAAATCGCGCAATTGTATAACTAATTTACAAACAACCGCACCATTATCAGTCGACCTGTAACCAAAACAAAACAAAGCACGGCCATTTGCGAGTGTGAAATGTTATCGCGTTCGCGTGTGTTTGAGATTCTTATAATGTGTTAACTTTATTATTCTGTGCGTATATGTAATATATTGTAATGTGTGGATTATGAAACCCAGCTTGTAATCGCCAATGGGATATTATGACGTCCGGCAACCAAAGCAAAGAGCAGCCATTTGCGTTGCGAGTGTTTGAGGTTGAGCTTCTCGTGTATTCGAGTTTCTTTGAGATTCTTGTACGGTGTTATTTTCATATTTTGTGCATGTATGTAATTGTAATATATTGCAATTCAGGGATTAAAATACGCGGCTTGTAATCGCTAACGACAACGGGATATTAAGACGTGATTCGAGTCGGAAGACAGGAACTTCAGCTGGCATGTCTACAAAAACATTCGCTAAATAAGAAGTACGTAATCCGTCCAGACAAAAGTGCTACATAAAATTTTAAAAATATTACCTAACTTTTATTTTAACAGAATTTGTGGGTAAACACCTACGGTTCTTTTTGTAGTCTTAAATGTAAACATGCTTTTCAAGGCGCCGGCTCAATAAATTCTTTTTGTAAGAAAATGTCCGTGTTTTTTTGTTTTAAGCAAGTAAGTGGTTAATATAAAGTTCACGTGAGATTTTGTGCTTACCGTCAGCTTCGAAAATTTAGGCCTACATATTACCAAAAGAAACGGCCAGAAGACGTACGTCTATATATTTCCCAGTCATTAAAGTGTACTGGTTTGATAACATGTGTTAATCAACAAAATATTTAAACCTGATCTGGGCAATTAG
Organism: Medauroidea extradentata; assembly: GCA_003012365.1. Lineage (NCBI taxonomy): Eukaryota > Metazoa > Arthropoda > Insecta > Phasmatodea > Phasmatidae > Medauroidea > Medauroidea extradentata. Next base: position 46,196 of record PNEQ01066112.1, on the reverse strand, counting down.
GTCTACCCATGTTTGTTTATTACTTACGCTTTTTACTATTGATTTATTATTTCCGTTTAGGTTGTGAGAGCACACATTTTTGCTATATAGCCTACAATAGTCACATGACTATAATAGGCTAACACTGATATTTCAAAGGTAGGCCTACCACAAAAGGTAAGTTTGTTTAATAGTCTACAACTGGAAACTTAAACTAGGCCTATACGGCTTTATGATCTGATAGTACAGAACCAAATTAAAGGCAACACGAAAAATAATTGTAATAATTCTTGCA
>PNEQ01066112.1:24442-45822 GCA_003012365.1 Medauroidea extradentata | reverse complement strand
GTTATTTAATCTTTTTAGATGTCAGGTAGAAAACATAAGTTGCCCATACATGTTTGATTATTTCTGGTAACGCCATTAAATGTTACAATTTTGATCAAATTTAGAAAAATATACAAGAAAAAGTTAAATTTTAAATAATTGTATTAACTTAATATCTGTAGAGTAGGCTATCCATTGCTGTAATTTGAAATAATTCCATTAACATTGCCCACCTAACCCTAATAAGATTAATGTGCTTCTAGTATTGAAAATAAATTATTTGTCAGATCTAAAAAATAATCTCAAGAAAATCACAACACACCTTAAATGTTATTGCAATCATAATATACCTTTACTGTTGACATGTTTTGATTGTCAGCTGGAAAGCACATGGTGGTGGAAGGATACATAATGTTTTGTTTACATTGCCCTACTTTTTTATGATCTGTCAAATAATGGAATTCTTATACGGTATGGACAATATGGCCTCTAAGACAATTTTATTCTGAACTCGTTGTTCAAAGCATGCTTTCGTATCAGTTTTGTATTATTTATTTGTGAAATTTGGTCGTCAGAGTCTAAAACTGTAAAAAAAACTAACGAAATATTTCACCAGTTGTAACTACAGCAGAAATTAATTGATACTTGTCGTAAACACAGGGGTTGGTTCAATTTGTCACACAGCGATGAATAGGTAGGTATTCTTGAATTAAAATATATGAAAAAAAAAAAAAAAGAGAACCCTGACTGACTGGCTAAATGAATGATTCACTTAATGAATGACTGACTGAATAAATGACTGACATATCAAACTGCAGCCCAAACCACTGGACCTAGAATCGTGAAATTCCCTTCGGGTCGTAAGCGAGTAATAAGAAAATATTTTTCGAAAATCGTCCTATAAGGGGGTGAAGGGGGGTGAAACGTATTTCCAGGTGAAGCGTATTTTCCGAAGAAACGTTGATAGAGCTCGAACCCGACTGCCAGTCATCGAGAGTTTTGCTTTAATGGGACAAACACGAAAAATGCATTTTAGCCAATTTCAGGATTCTTCGAAATCCAACATTTAAGAGGGTGAAAATACCTTAAATGTGTTTCGTTTGACTATCAATATCTATCGAATCCATCGGAATAGAGACAGTTGGTATTCAGTTCAAAATGTTGCTTACGTAAATACCCTAAAAACAGTTGCACGATTTTTTGAAATTCGACTCTCAAGCAGTAAAAAGGAGCAAAAAATATGTTTCTATGAATCATCTATAACACTGAAACATAATTGAACGTCGTGTTTTACTTCAGTTGGTTACGTATAAGATTACTACCATAGGACTCCTAGACGTTTCGAAATTTTATAATTAAGTGGGTATACGTGAAATGTGTTTTAGATTATTCCTCTGTATCTATCGAACCAAACGAGAAATCAAAGCGCTCTTTGCTTTAGATTGATGGTATCTGAAATAATATTTAAATAAATTTTTCGAATTTGACCCTAAGGTTTCGATTCTCAATCAATATATATATCGACCACATTTATCGGTTGTATAGCTACGGGATTTTTGTTTAAGATTTATATTTACTCAAATACTTGAAAAGTAATTTCATGCATTTTAGAAATCCCCCACCTAATGCGGTGAAAAGGGGTGAAAAGTGACGAAATGTGTTTTCAAATAATTGTCGCTATATCTTGAACCCAGCCGGCTATTGTCGCGTTTTTCACGTTCAAGAGACACCAGTAAGGTAGTATATAATGTGATTAAAGGGTTTTTCGAATTTCAGTCTCTTAAGATGTGAAAAGTTCCGGTATGTGCTTTAGATAAATCTTCGATATATATCGAACCCATCGAAATATTCAGTTTATTTTTACTTCAGGATGATGATTAGGTAATGGCCGCAATGAGGTTTTAAGATTTTTCAAAATTCGAACTCTCATTACTGTACAGGGGTGATATGTGATATTTAATGAACGTATATTTTGCTTTGATTTAATGATGCATCGTCGTGATTTTCACTTCACTTGAATACTTGAAAAAATATTTAAGGTGTGAAATTAAGATTTCTTCGAAATTCGATACCTAAAGGAGTGAAAAGGAATGAAATTTGTTTTCTGCCAGCCGATGATACTTAACTAACCTGTAGAGATACTGACGGGGTGTTCGCTTCTGAATGATGCTTACCTAAGTACCTATAACAAGTTATGATTTTTTTTATTTTATAAGCTAACTTAATTAAGAAGGATACTTTAGTTTGTGAACTTTCAAGGCAGACGATTCGAAAAGCAAGTATGACCAGCGAGAAATAAATTATACAGGAGTTACATTCTGCTCTATCGATACGTGGTGTACAACCTCTATGAGCCCAGGAAATATATATTTTATTTTTTTTTTAGTTCACGAATAATTTCGACGTTGTGTGGCGCAGTTGTTTGCACCTACGATCTATTGTTCGGAAGATTCTGGGCTAAAATTCCTTTAAAGAGCGTGCAAATGTACAATTCTGACACACAAAAACTTCTAGGTGGATGAAATTAGTGCAACTTGTATGAAGTCGTTCAAAAGTCATGAAAATGAATTATACAGTCTACTATCTACTGAAGTTCCTCGACAGAGGTTTTGAAAAACAAATATGTTATTGAGGGCAGCATCACCAGTGGTTGTGCTCGGGGGAAAACCAGTCTTAATACCACGTAAACTACTTATATCATCTGATTACCCTCTTACATTACAGAACCTGTAATTACCCCACAGCGTCAACTTTGCTGTGACTGTTAATAATGCACAGGGGATGTCGCTGTTAGTGACAGCGACAAACTTAAAGACTGTTTTTCGCGTGGACAGATAAAGCTACTTATCCTGCTGCAGAGTTTACTCGATTAGCAAACACTTGATGACTGAACTGCCTCTCTGGTGTACAAAGAGGTTCTCCGATTTAAGTAAATGTTATCTGCGTTGAGTACTACACAAGAATGAAGTCGCGGGCGCACTCCTAGTACAGTATAGAAACAAATACAATGCAATACGTCACACGGAATAAGTGAGAGTTCTGGACGCTGACCGACTTACCGACTAAAAAACAAATCACAATACAAATTATTCCCAGAACCTAATAAAGAATACGATAATATCCTACATATTATTTATTTGTTGTGTTTGGTGCGTTATTTTATGCAGAATATGTAAAAACATTGAAAAGCAGTATTTGCTTCAAACAAGTGGAATAATCTCAAAATTAGTGGTAATGTCACCAGTACAATCAATAAATGTATTGATACCATAAGGTTTTAGTTTAAAATAACTGTTAGTATCCTCTTAAAGGGATTAAAGTTTCACAGTACACTGTATTCATAAACGACATTACTTTACTGTAAATAGTGTTATAGAATTTGTATTTAAAAATAAATTAATGGGGTTGTGCAAAGTAACTTCACTTTACGGTACAACGTAATATTGACATCATCTCATTTAATCGATGAATTTCTGTCATATGATTTATCGAGAACTGCACACCTTTGTGATACTGGTTCTTAATGTATTTTTTTAAACTATAATTGTTGGCAGTTTACCAACTGATTCTTCTACACTGAGCAGTATTTTCATTGGTGGATTCATGCAACAATTTTGGCAAAATGGTTAATTATTAGACTCGCAATCGAGGGGAATCAGACTCGATTTGGGATGTGATTATTCGGATTTAGATTTCCAATGGTTCTCCGAAAACTTTCCAGGCGAACGCTAGGCAGTGGCCGACCCTCCTCACTATTTCTGTCCAAGATAATTGTTCCATCCATATATATTTACTACAAAAATTCCTTCATGAAAAGCAATGAAAGATTTTGATCAATTCACAGTAATGAATATTTGCCAAAGGTAAGGTTGTATATATTCGAGTGTTGCTGTAAAAGTTCGTACTTTCAGTATGCATTTGAATTTTTCTTTAAATTAGTTCAGCAGTTTTTTTACTGGTCAGTAAGAAGGCACAGATTGTTGATAGATTGCGGCATTGATGTGACTTATATACAAGTAATTGATAACGAAGTATTTTAAGTTTACAGTGTGATTTGAAGTTTCACCCCTTGTGTAGAATTCGTAGTTCAGAAATTGTAAAATTATTACCATTGAAATCAATACTTTTTTGAAGTTCCATCGTTGATTTTTAATTAACTTAATGACTGAAATAAAGATAAGAATGTTATTACTAAATGTATTATTTAATTAATTACGTTGTAATTATTTGTCAGATGTGATTTACTTCCGCGAGGTATTGCATTTCATATACTTATAACTATACATTCATAAATATGTGTTTTAACAGCCAAAATAAGCGAAACACCAGTAATACCAACATGCTTGTGATTCCCCACTTAGGCCATAATAGAGCAACTAGCAGTGGATAACTTAACAGCAGAGAAACGAATAAATACGTTACGAAATTTGGTTCAGTAGTGTTTGTGAAGTTAAAATTTACATTTAACAACTTAACGTTTCAATTCACTTTATCTTTACGGCGTGTTACAGAAAGGAAGGCATGACATTTTTACACTACCGTGAATAACGTTATTCGCGTAACGGAAACTGCACGCGGTAAAATAACACAGCGGAGAGTAATAGCTCTGCTGCGTTTAGCCAAATAACGAAGAAAAAACAAATTTATATCGCTACCAATGACATACTGTAATCCAGGTTGCCGTTAAAGCAAATTACAGTAAAATAAAGTACATTTACCTCTAACCTATTTATTTATTTAAATAGCCCTAATAGCTGCTGTTCACAAGTTAATGTAATCCTGCACTTCATTCTCCCAATAGGCCTATTTAAAAAAAACAATCGAATTTTAGTTGCTTTGAATGATTGTATTCACGTAACCGTCAGAGGTCGCGGCTACAAAATAAAATTACAGTGCATTATAATATGCCAAAAAAACATAAAAAGAAAGAATTTTTATTTAAACTTAAGGGAAATTATTTGGTTAAAGCTTTATAACCTAAACCATTCAGCAAACGTTGTTAACGTTAATTACAGAGGCAATTAAAAACAAAATTGCATCTAAAATTTTGTGTTCTGCTTTCGAATAAACCGGCGTGGAACGAGACTATATACAGGATACATAAAATATAAGCAAATGCCCAGGAGATTTATTGGATTCATAGGATCAATACTGAATTATAACTCTGCAGACCGCACCACAATTGTGAAAGTCTGGCTAGTGAAAGTTTCCTAGAGTACGCCGACCACGTATCAAGCCCCTCTCGTTACATTTTTAACTACGGCGTTTGAGTATTTTTACTCAACACTTATCATGCGACAATGTTTCTGTACGGCCTTTACTGTTCCATGCGTAATGTAGGTAACATTTCAAATCGGCTACTGTAGTGGTTTAATACCGAGCCGTTATGTTTTGGTGTTAAAATTTGTGACACAAGAATATTTTTAACTAGGGGCCTAACTAATGCTGTCTTAGTATTTACAGTAGGTTTCTAATTTCTGTAGTGATACCTCTGCCCTAATTTTTCTGTAAGTGGACGTTTATTTTTAAGGAAAATGTTACACCAATTACCATGCACATTCTATTAACAACCATCCGAATAACATTCTGGGTTTATTTCTAGTAACAATTAAGTGCATTTACTGTCCGGTAAACAACAACACTCTATTACAATTGTTTAAACCTTTTGTGGTTACTTTTCCACATCCTTACAAATATCAAGGAGTGCTTGTCATAACTAATGCCCTGGTTTATTTTATTTTTTGTTAATAACTATATAACCGAGGTGGGGTAGTCTTCAAAATATTCGCCTTCCACCCCAGAGAATCGGGATCGGTTTCAGGCAGGGCCAGGCTCTATTTCACATGTGGGAAATGTAGCGACGATGCTGTTTCTGACGATTACAATTTAATTTATAAACTTATTTCGGGTATGGCGAACAACAGAGCATAATGATAGGTGATTAATTTATGACATCCATTTTTAAAAATAATTCTACACTTTACTGCAGTATTGCAAATGTGTATCTATTTAATAAAAGTTACTTTTTATCAGGTACGATGACAAACGTAACTGAATTACCATTGTAATACAGAGTGATATTGAACAAGTCTTACAAATTGTTAAGGGATGTAGATGAGATAAAAAGGAACATATTTTACTAAGGTGCTCACGTTCGGAAATACTCGCTTTCTACCCGAAAATGGCGATACCAATAACGACAGGTAGTAGCCAACCTGGAGTTAACTCAATAATAATAACACCAAGTTCCTGACGTGTGTAAGTAGGTAAGTTTCCACCACCCCGTTTGGCATACTGTTGCTTCATGTGTCCACTGCATGTGTTAGTACTTGACGTTGACAGACGCAGTAGCACAGGCACAATGAAAGACTACACATTTGTAGAGCTCACAGACATAGTAATAACCGTAATTTCAAACACTGACACATATCAATATTTGTTACAACTTTGACGTCACCTTTTCTGGCAGATGCCTACCACCCCTGTCCATAGGCATTGCCATTTTCGGATACACGACTACATTTCCGATCATATAGAAATTTCATAAAAATATTAAATTTCATCTCATCTACAACCCCTATAAATCTGCGACACTTTTATTCAGTTTCCTCTTATATAAAACAACGCAAAATATTCGTTACCACAGTAACGTTGCAGGATTTGGCGATTATGTATATAGTTATCGTATTGACTGTTGATAGCTCTTATAATCAATTTATGTTAATACGTTACCGGGTAGGTAACGAACTAAGTAAACGTTACTCATTTGAATTTCGTTTAGTAATCCAGTCCTTAAAAACAACACCGTAAATAAGGTAGAAACATTTATCTGTGCAAGACGATATGAATAGAAATTTTCACGAATTGGGTACTTCTGAGCGATCAGCAAAGTCGAGGTATAACATAATAATACAAGTAAAAGTAGGACTCTCGCCTTCTTTATCGATTATTCGAACTTTGAAGCGTCTTCTCACTCACGTCCGCAGAAAATCTCTACGAAGCGTAAACATGCACCAAGTCTCAGAGAGCCAGGCAGTAACCATGACCAATCCCCTATGTGTGCCTGAGATATAGGGATCGTTGTGCGATTGCTCTGCTTCATTACGTGTCTGAAATACGTAAATGATTTTGAACTTGCGAAGATACTAATATCAAATAAGGAGGATACCCGACGATTAAGGTATTGCACCACAGACGCAGACTTGCTATTGGGCGCATGTAGGCATCTGCAGGCTCCGAATAATGACATGGGATGAGGCATTACAATGCAGAAGTACCGGAGTGAGAAGGGTGGACGAAATGGGAGATCCCCGAGAAAATTCGCCGACCAGCGACATCGCCCGACACGATTCCCACATGCGAAAATCCGAGGGTCGACCCCGCAAGAGATCAAACACGGATCGCCTTGCTAGGAGGCGAGCGGTCTGACAAGAGGGGAGCTTTTGCTGTAGAGTGAATTTATGACACTCTTCGCTCAGGTGGACGGAGTGGTTGGTTAGATACCGAACGGATTTGCAGAGAGGAAGTTTTCGTAACTCATCGCCTCGCCGTGTGTGTGACGTGAGCAGTACAAGTTTGCCAGTGGGAGACGGATGTAGGAGAAGAGACGTGAAAAGATTTTCCCAGCGGTTGACAGCGATGTCTTGAGCTCTGGTGAAGGGTGATATGAAGTGAGGAATGAGCAGCAAGGGACCAAATGTAGAGGAAAAAAGTAGTACGTGAAAAAATCGCCTACAAGCGGCAAGGTTTGCAACATATGTTACATGCGTGGTGCTCCTATAAGTTCTATTATACTGGCTACTAACACGTAGTACCTAAATGATCGAGAGAAAAAAAAATATTTTCAAAATGTTTCTAAAACTGTAATTAATGACACGTATGATTTTGCACAATTTATACTTCTCAAAATTGTTTTGTTACAGATATGTGTAATTATCGCCTGAAATTGAAAACCCTGCTAACGAAGTCGCACGATGAGCCCTAGCTGATAATGAGGCCAAGGCAAGGTAAGATAAGTGGGCTTTACGTCTAGTCGACAGCGAGGACATTATAGACGGTGACACATAACTATGTACAATGACAGGAGCTGGGAGAGGAGTCAGCCATGGCCTTTGTTAAGGAACCATCCCAGTATTCGCCTGAAGTGATTTCGGGAAACCGTGTAAAACCGAAATCAGGACGGTCAAAGCGGGGTTCGAACCCGGGTCCTCCCTAATGCGAGTGAAACGTATCACCGTAGCGTCACCTGGCTTGCTCACTCTGGAATCGACCGTGTTACTTGAGTCTCGTGAAGTTTTAGTGTCATTAACTAAGCCAGTGACTAGATGTGCAAGTGTATCGTATTTCAGCGGAAGATGGAACACTTGAGGAATTTTAATGTCATCATGTTTGAGTAAATATGCTCCTCGCTCGGTGGCTCATCATCAGGGACATGAAAAATGTGACCAAACTGGCTGGTGAGACTTTACATACATACCAGAATAAAATATCTGTAAGTTACTCTTGGTACACCCTTAGGACTCAGACACAGGAAGGAAGGTTCTGCCAAAAACGTGTCGGTGCAGATGTCAAAAAACATGTCGAAATGCGGACCCGGATTGACATGATGGCAGACGAGTGGTCTGACCACTACACCGTCATGGCCCCGTGGGAGGAAGAGAGGAAGAGAATGAGAGAGTAAGAAAGAGAGATTACAGTCATTTGGGGTAACTTTGTACCGGTCAGGGCAACTTTGCACTACCAGCCTAGTTTAATTTCAAATAAAGTATTTCAGAATTTTAAAATACGGCTGTGTTCTAGATTAATAAATTTGTTAACCTTAAATTTTGAATAGTGGTTGAATGCCACAAAGCTATTTTATAAAAGAAAAATCCCTGGTACAATGTTACTTCAAAATGGTACAAAGTTACCCGAAATGACTGTAGTAGTTGAAGGAACATGCACCGTAGACGTTGAATTGCCTAAGAAATTATACATACGCTGTCCACTAACGCAGTGAAATGACCTGAGATATAATTGATACTGTCTGTGGTTGTTCAGCGAATGTTTGACTTCTGGCATAATAATTCCACAGTCATGCAAAAGACTGTCATTTAATTTCAAGACTATTTTCAATGTTGACCTGCAAATGTGCTGTAGTTATAATTTTATGCGCTCAATAATAGAGATGCGCATCAGAGCTTATCACCTGGTCTATAGCGGAGTCATTACACACTGAAATATTGGCACTGGGAACAGGAAACGGGTAACGAATCGACCATGGCCCATAATAAAGATCAATCACGAAATTCGTCTTGAGTGAATTTTAAAAACCATGAAAACCGAAATCAGGGAGGGCGGATCGCAAGGCGAACCTGAGCCGTCTCGATTACGAGTGTGTGCGTGTGTGTGTTTTTTTTTTTTTTTTTTTACCCCAGCGCCACATCGTTCAAAGAGTATAAAGGTGCAAGATAAAAAGGTTGAGCAAGACAGCAAAGATAACCAATGTTTGTGACGAATAGTGTTACTTCATGAATGTCATGTAATTTAGTTGTCCAAATCCGACAGTCTAATAATTCGTGATAGCAGTTTATTATTTTGCGCTGCTCGTATATGACAATTCTGCTCGTATTAACTGAAAGTTATAAACTGGTGATATATTTGATTGGTAACGTTGGTGTATGAAAAATGCATGATTGATGAATGAGTGTGTAAAATTTATTTCGTAAACAACATCACTAACAATTTCGGTGAAGGAAAGAATTATAAACAACTAACTGGAATTTACTAAGTACATCTATCCGAAGTAATGCCTTCTACTCACTTAGCCTGAAAATAGAATTTTATTTTAAAAATATTAATACATATATTAAGAACGTCTTAGTATAACAACGTACACAATAAAGTAGCCTAGATGTTAAATATACAGACACGTACTGACAGCATACAGTAAACTCAAAATGTGTATCTTGGCAAAAGCATAACATTTCGCCCTCTCCTACTTTTTTTCGAACAGATAGGATTCTAGCCTACCTACAAAGAAATAAAACTATTTAACACAAATGAGCATCGCATTTGTATGAAAAAGACTGTGAAGCTATTGCAAGTACCTCTTTGCGTTCGAAGTCATTTTAACTTACATATTTTCTACATTCTCGTTGGAAGATTGTCGCCCTTCAGCGATACCCAGGGGAGAAAAGTTAAATTCTACTTACCTCCCCACCTTTCTCACGTACATCTTAGCAAGATTTTTGGAAATATAAAAATAATTACAAACAATCTGCATCGTTATACAATAGACCGTTACGGAATACGGCGTCATGTAACCTTGTTCAGCAAGGTTCGCTTATGGACAGAACACGTATCTATCAAAAACATTTGAAATATATTAGCTTTAGAAAACTTGAGAGAAACGGACCAAGTATTCCTGTTGTGCAGTAACAAATTTGTTGAGTGTGTAAAGCTGTTATGTGATAATGAAATGTTTCCAATTTATAAACTTTCTGTGACAAATAAACTATTTTCTTTTGGTTTAGCAAAGCAAAGTGGCGTTGATTCAACAGTTTTCAATTCCGTAAATTATGAAGCATTGCTTGCATTTTCCATATGAAATTGATATGCTAGATAATTTTGAGAGCATTGGTTTATCTGGCAAGGATATATTCAGTTTTCTATATAAACATTAATTAACGAAATTATATTCTAAAATTTAAGCTAAAAATTTAATTTCTCAAGTACGTACCAGTTAAAGATTATTTTCTTTGATAGTTGGTTCTTTTATGCAACTATAAGACAAAAATACGATTGGCATACTTAGCGACAATTATTGCTATCTTTTGAATACAGAAATGCAACGACATTGCCGCTGAAAAATATAGAGAAAAATTCCTTACGTCAAACCGAGTAGCCTATAATTCTGTTTTCTATCCTCCGGTTAATGCGAGGGTTGTGTGTATATATATATATATATATATATATATATATATATATATATATATATATATATATATATATATATATATATATGAGAGAGATTGTATACGGATTATCAATGCATTCAAATAGTAAAAAGATATTTTTAATATTACAATAGTAGTTTATAACATATTTTCTTTATGCTTTAGAGAACCAGAAATAAGTGCTGAAATGTTTAGTTCTACGATAAGTATTACATTCGGAACTAGTATTACATAGTTTCAATTTCGTTGTGGAAGCACAAATCCTACGCAGCGTTTTTGACACAATCATGCAGTAAATTAACTGAGGTGATCATTACATGTGTTATTGGTAGTAAATTAAAGTAAAATACATTTCTCGCATAACTTTGTTTTTTCCTTGCTCTTCACTTCATTCTATACGTACTTAATAAGCATTTAAAACTGTCCTCTATTTCTAGCGGTTGTTGCCTTGAGTGTTCTCAGCCATATATTGAGATCCATTCTACATGAGCCGACCGACATATTTTTCATTCTGATAAGACGACAGTTCTACAATGCCAGAACGTTAGAAACACAAACGATTTTTAATCTTTCTTATAATAGAAATATTTTAAAGGATAAAATACCCAGAAAGCGGCCGGCTCAGTAATATTGAATTACAAATCATCATACAAAATTCAGTTCTAGCGCAAAATTTCAAATTAAATTTGTGGTCAACATTTCTTTAATAGTGCATATCGTGTCGCTAAAACGTTTACTGAAGAGAATGAGTTTCAGAAAACCAAAACTTTAAAAAAGAATTTCTTCCATCTTTATGGCCACATATTTTGCCTAGACACTGCATTACTATAAAGCCATTTCCGACCAAGTAAATGCGTAAATTTCATCGTAGTACAGATGCTGTAACAACAAAGATATTTTATTTAGAAATGGAGGGCTAAAGAGAGAAATGTCTGCGAAACAGTTTCCCATTTACGACATGTAATGAAACTGGAGGTAAGATGCCCACTCGGAGAAAACGCCAGTCGTACAGACTTTTAACATTTTGTTAGTTATTATTTAAACGATACTTAAAGGATTGTTTGAATTAGCATGTAATAACCAAACGATCTGTAGTAGTAAGTATACACCCTATTCTCTTTTCGCCTGCAACAGCGTTTTCAGATAAGCCACCACGAAATCAATTTACTCCACAGCTAAATTCCAAACAAACATTAACGAAACATTGACAGGACCTTATTTTACAAACTCGCCGTGATGAGCATCCGACAAGATAAGTTCACTCCAATATTTAGCGGAAAGTGTAACGTCAAATAAAATATAAATGTTCAGTTTAGAAGCTAATCATTATTATCGCCTTGAAGTATTCACTTTAACATTTAATTAAAACTCGTAAATGGTCTCATACATGATACCGCATGCATTAACCATTAATATTTTTTTTTTCAAGAAGCTGCGGTTGTGTATTGGTCAGACCACTCGCCCCTGACCAAGGTGATCCGGATTCGATTCCGGGCGGGGTTGGAGCTCGGATCTTAGCATGTGAGAATCGTGCCGAACAATGCCGTTGGTCAACGTATTTTCTTGGGGCCTTCTCATTATAGCGCCACTAGAGTGTAAGCCCTCATCTCACATCATCCTCCTCGGCACGCAGATTCCTACAGGTGCCCGATTTCGAGGTGTGATATCCTGAACCTCAAGTAATCTTTTTACGACATACGGGATGTCCCGTAAAAAGGTTCCAATAAATACAGAGGGTGTAGTATGCATCCAAATTAGACATATCGGTGCTAAGCTCATAGGTCGTAAACGTAATATCTACCGAGTTATGGTGTACTACTCCTACTGTCCATGAGCACAATGTCCTTGACTACTTGTCACAACAGGTGCTCGATATGACCGCAATACATTGCAATGCAGCTCTGCACCCTACGTGTCGCATGGGCTCACGCATTCTTTGGAACACCGCTGGTTGTTGCCGGATTGCGTCTCAGGCATGGAACACGCGTTCTTTTAGTGTATCCACACCATGTATGGGGACTGCGTAGCTATAAATCTCTGTAATTATTGTAAACTTTTTACGGGACATACTGTATTTTTTATTTTATTAATTTTTTTCAAATAGTTCATCCCACACAAATTCCCCGCCGGCATTAATTCAACCTAAAATTCTACAATCCACTTCAAGTTTCGCCCAGATGGTGGGATTCCACACATGTTGGCAACACTGGGCCGCAGCTACTGCCACGTGTGAGAGGCCACCAGACTGGCGCGACGAGACATAGCCAGAGGCGACTACACTAGAAAGAGCACGCAGTGTTGTAGCAATACAACAACACACGGCACGTGTCGCAGCACACGGCAGGAAGGCGCGCAGGGGTTAATGCGTGCGACGTATCGATCCTCGCGATGCCCACGGCTTCGCCCTGCGACTCGCCGGCTGTTTTGAGGCGTCACCATGGAAACTACGGGCCGCTCGTTCTCAAGCCGCGTGCCGGCCAGACAGACGTGTCCGGCAACACGGCCCCGAAATAAACGCGACACTCTCGCGCGCAGGCCCTGCCTCCTTGAGTAGGTCAGTTACACCGACGTCGCCCCTTCGACATGTCACGTCAGTATCAAGGCAACTGGGGTTTACGTCTCGTCGACAGTGTCGTTAAAGACGGTGACACACGGAGGCAGGCAAAGGCCATGGCGCTTGTTAGAGAGAATCATCATAGCTAGAGATAGCAGAAAATTTCCAGAATCTTTCGTGCCACCGTATTTTGCACACAATGTAGCGGCGTACACAATGTGTGATTAAGTATGCTTGTATAGTAGATTAAAGACGAATCAGAAATATTAAGTTACGACGCACCAGATGTATCATTGGTCCACTCAGATGGGGATACGCCAATAACAAGAGAACACGGAAAAATATTTTATAGATATTCACATTGCAAAATTTATTTTGTGGTCATTACAAAAATATGTTGCTATCAGCACTAAACTTTTGTCGCCAGCACCAAATGATTCTGTAGTTACTACAAAATAATTTTGCAGGGAAGATTTCCTGCAAATTTTTTCAGTTAATGAAAAACATCAGATATTGACATGTCATACTGAAGCCTAGCAAACTGTCAATTTTTCCTACGATAAGTCTGTATCTGTAAGTATAGCACTCTCCTGGAGTTGTTTCGAGAAACCATTCCAAACTGGGCCACCACTGTTGGTATTCTAATGGGTTACCTGTGCACTAGTTCGCTCAGCGATCATGCTGATGCTGGAGGACGTCCGTGAAAAACACGGGAGCTATAAGACATTGCCAGAGGATAATTGTTTATGAAGGTATGTAAATTAGTTATTAATGGCACAAGCATGAATAAGTAGAAGCACGGACGTCGCGAAAGAATTCAACAGTAGTTCAAGAAGAAAGAAATGCCTCTAAACCTATAATGACAGCAGTCCTGTTTTGTTGTCGGTACTATCCAAATCGTTCCAAAATAATTTGTTACGTAGAAGGATCCAAGGACGTGTTACTTTTACATAACAGGTTGTTACTTCTACAGAACAAATTTTGGTAGGACCAATCCAGATAGTACTGACAACTGACAACAATAGTTTCTTTTCATTATAGGGCACATCTCTCGGTGAGCCGGGCTAACAGCTGTTTCAAGATAACACGTAAATGCTAGATTTGCGACCATAAAGCAGAGTTAAAACTACGCAGGAGGGTGAATTCGAACTGAAGCCGAAGAAGGCACATTTTACCTTAGACAAGTGCGACCGGCAGCTGCTTGGTGGGCGTGCGCTCGTAGTCCGTTGTGTCGTACCATGTGCTGTCTTCTTGACTGGTTGGTTGGCGATGTCGGAGCCGGTGTCTACTGTATAAGAGATTAGGACACCGCGTGAAGAACACACACACACACACACTGGCTTGTGGGCTGTCGCCCCCGCCCCCCGCGCGCGTCTTTGTAACACCACGTGGAGCGTAGTCGTGCTCGGTAGTGCCTGGTGTACTGTGGCGTCGGCTACCGGGCGTCGCTTCTTCCCCCGACCTCTCGCCCGCCGCGCCGTCAACTACCCCCCAGCGCGCAGGCGTCGCGGCGCCACGAGCCGCCACTTCGGGCCCGCTCGGCTATCTTCGCCGCCGCTCCTCCATCCCCTCTCCCAACAGCAGAGACGTGACACGCGACCAATCTAGCGTCCCGCCCTCCAGCGCCTCTTTTCTTTTAGAAGTTTATGACCACCGTGTCGTCCTCAAGAGGTTGATGTCTCCTTTTAGAATTTTTAGCCTCCTTTCCAAAGGAAAAAGTAGGCTTACGATGTCACCATTCTGTTTGTGTGCGTCTTTGTGTGTATGTATGTGCGAGTGTATGTGTGTGTACGTGTGTGTGCGTGTGTGTCTGTACCTAAAAACTTGTGAACCAGTAGACCGAATTTCATCAAACCTTGTACACATATAGTACTTAGCAACCTGACTTGACTTTTATGTATTTCGTTTACGCCCTTTTTCATATTTTCAAAATGACGGCCATTTTAACAATTATTATATCAAGCTATATATCTAAGGAAATAAATTTTATAATTTCATCAAACTTGTTATACAGATACTACATTGAATTTTGATTTGACTTCATGTATTTCATTCATCCTATGCTTAAATATCCAAAACGGTGCCCATTATTATATTATTATCATAGTGTTACATATCTTAGGAAATATTTTTCGGAATTTAATCAAACTAGGTACACATATACTACATACAAAGCTGATTTGCCTCTTAGTTTCTACTGTGTTCATATTTTCGAAACGGTGGCTATTTATGTATGTCTAGCATAGTGTTACACATCTTAGAAGATATTTTTCAGAATCTCACCAAACTTGGTACACATATACTAAATACAAAGCTGATTTTATTTTTGTGTATTTTGTTCATCCTGTGTTGATATTTTTAAAACGACCGCCGTCTTTATATTTTTAGCATGGTGTCACATAATGGTAGCCGTTTTTATGTTTGCATAATATGTATTTTGTAAAATCAAACTTGGTACACATATACTACATAGCCTAGAAAACCGACTTGACTTCTCTTTATTTCGTTTATCACGTGTTAACTTTTATAATGGCTACCTTGTCAAATTTTTTGCGTAATATGGCATATATGGGGATATATTTTTATTAAGTTCGTTAATCTCGGCATGCATATTCTAGTTAGTTGGCTGGCTGGACTTTCGTGTATTTCGTACATCCTTTGATAATATTTTGAAATCTGCGCCCATTTTTTTATATTTATGATAGGAATTCATTTCAGGAATTTTTTTTGTCATAATTTTATCAGACTGTGTATGGGTGTATAGATTTATAATCTCATTTATTTTTTGTTTATTTCGTTTATCATATGTCTTAAATAATATTACTATTCAACATTCATAGATGAAAGTAAATGATTTTAACCTTCAGGGTTAATATGCACCTGCTTTGAGGACAGTAGGCTTATTAGTTATGCTGATAACTTCTTGTTGTATTTTGCAGTTTGCCAAGAATATATCAAGATAAAATGTAAATTAAGAGAAGTTTAGAAAATTAATAACATTAATTCATTTAAATTTTTTACGCCATTGCTCTAGGTTATTTTACGCACACTTAATATTTGTTATTATCATAGAGCTGGGTGGTATTGTTAGTCTCTATAATACCTGCTTAGCGGCCAGAAAGCATATAATAACGGAGTTATTACTCAGAGCTACATAACGAGAATCTTATTTTCAGCCGAGACGTTAGAAGTTGGCAGGAATACTTTCTGCATGGCCGCTAATATTAGAACCCAAAATCAAATACAATTTTGACTCCGCCGTCGCGGGCCTTGTCCAAATGACATCTTCATAATATAATTGTCGTAACTTTTTAAAATAGTAAAAATAAAAATTGTTTTTAAACATGCGATAGTAATGATGCATAATTTCAGTCCTTTCATTGCATATACCATCACTCAGTGCTGCTACAACGCCGGAAATCTTCGATAAGAACTTTATTTAAGTTACGAGGGCCTGTTAGAGGCGATGAGACAAGTGATGTGCCAGCAACAGTCGGCCTTATAATCAGCCTGCTTCCAGGTCACGATCGCGCTCGTAGTTAAATAGCACGTAAATTATATCTGCAACACAATTATATTTTAGCACGTTACGAAAGCATAAAGGACTCAGCTACATATACTAGGATACACTTTTTCTTATCTAACTTAAGGATACAGAGCAGGCGCCAAAGACTTTTGACCACTATTTGTAACCTCTTCACTATTTTTTCTTCTTTATAGGGGACCAGCACACGCCATCGCAGAATTTATTTTCTGCTGTAATATCTATAGTAGGAGGTTCATCTAAATTTTCCCTCTTAACATGACATGCACATTACGTTCTTAATATCATCAAATTATTACATATGCACAACCTTTCTTAATTTTTTCTAATATCCATTTCGAGGGAGCAAATAATATTTTTCCCAATGGGTGATTACAGATGGAAGATAAACAATAGAAGTCAAGCAATTTCAAATGTAAACAATGCACAAATCTACGCCATATGCATCGTCGATCCCTAAATAATAACTTAACATTAGTGGACCAAATTAAAAACAGAAAATCCATTCTAAAGTGGCGGGTACTGACCCACCTTAAAGGGGTTCTGTAGGGCTGAGTCAAAACGAGTCTATTGTAGATGTTTTTTTTTTACTTCATGCAGAATCCTTCATCTAAAAATAGTTTACTACGCTGGTATGATTGTATGTGCAAATACCAAGTTAAAAGACGGAAACTTTCTCCAGTATTGACACTCAACGTGCAGAGGATTGCGTGCCGACAACGTACATTTCGGCGGCCGCCTATCCTACGCTTCAAACGTGTTGCAATGTGTTCCTAAACAGGTTTTTTTCTATGAAAATATTCCACGTGTGCTCATTGCGCCAACGTACGAAAAGAAAACAAACTTCAGACAAAATCGGAACCTCGTCGTTAAGACGCCTCGCTCATTAATAACACTGTTTCTAAGCCCTCCAACATGGCTAAAAACGTCCTTTTCAGACTTCCGTACTCCAAAATGTACTAACCGGATGTTTGTGAAACTCAGATTGCGACTTGCACTGAACTTAGTTGCAGACTTTCCACAAATAAAATTGTATGGTCACCGCTTAGTGTCGCATAGCAAAAACCGTTCGGCGGGAAGCTTGTACGCTAGTTCAGCGCTTGGCTCATTGAGGCGATGCGGCATTTGATGCGCACTTCAAGGTCGACCTTAGGAGGGCGTGGTACATAATTCAGCGCTAAAGGCGTTAATCTATAACTGTGGGTTTCTTGAAGCCAATTTGCAAAAAGTAAACAATAGCAATCCTAGACAATCGTTTTAGCCAACGTTTTAAACAAAATTGTTTCCAGTGTTACGAACTTCTGAGGCACAATCTCCGGAACTTTGTGTATTTAACTGCAACGCAAGAGATCACGCATAACGAATTAGTAATTCTGGATAAATATTTACACATATAGTTGGCAAATATTATTATGTAGGATTGTCATTGAGTATTTTGTTCACATTGACTTCGAAAAAGGCGTAGAAATCAATTGATTATTTATCTACCACACATTCTTAAGGAAAGTCGCTGAACCAGGCTCTCCATTAGCCGATGTCAAACAAAGATGGTAACTCACCTTAGTACAAAAGTATGAAAATAATGTACCTTCCATTACTAAATACGAAATAAAAATAGTTAAATTTATGGAGAAAAATATTACCCCTCATTGAACCAAATGTTGTCAACGACAAATTTACAGTACGCATCTCTCGTGTTGTAGTTGGCCATATTCCTCATGAATAAGGAGTTAAACATAAACGATAAATATATGAACTTCTCGGGGTAAAATGGGCACTTAAGAGTGAGTGGTATAGATAAATAAACTCTGAAACATCAATAGATTTCTACGCTTTTTTCGAAGCAAACATGCATAAAATACTCAATGACAATCCTAGATAATAGTATTTGCCAACTTTATGAGCATATATTTATCCAAAATTACTAATTCGTTACGCATGATCTCTTGCGCCGCAGTTAAATGCACAAGGAAGGCTGAACCAGCGGCGAGACATGCCTCTCACCCGCCAGGCCCAAGGAATTGATGAGGTGCGACGGAATGAGAGAGTCGGGGAAACGGGAATTCCCAGAGAAAACCCGCCGACCAACGGCGTTCACCTCATATCCCACACATGAAATATCCGTGATCAAACCCGGATAACCTAGGTGGAAGGGAAGAGGCCTGAATACTCGACCACCGTGGCCCATTTTAAAGTTCACATTGGTAAAAATACAAATAAAAAATTAAAATTTACCCATAGCCTCGAAAGTTAACTTTGGGTACGTTTTAAAAGTACGTGTTACTTCTCCTCACGTTTGTATTAAAAATGGCGTGGATATAACACAAAAAGAGTCAGTCCTCACTTTATAGTAAATACTCGATACTCATGCAAAAATACAACATGGCGCAGTAAGATGTAAAATGGCGTGTTCGCAACCTTACGACGCAGGCAGATACACGATACCTACACAACCACTTTGATTGCTTTCAGGTCCGCAAAAAAAATCGTCCTGAACGAAATATGTCAAAGTCACGATACAGAGTTTAAAACAAGCTAATAAAATTTTGCCAACCTGTAACTAAAAAAAGGCACAGACCCGCCTTAATCAATTTACAACATCGTATGCTTTTGCATCTAACGTTTTTCAAAACGAATGCACAGAGAAAAATGTTTACTACTATTAACCACATAATATACGTTTGTATATGGCGTATGTAAAAGCTATAAGTCACGTCAAATTTTGTATTACTGTTTTAGCAAAAAGTTTGTTTGAAAAGAACAAACCCTCATTTTAAGGCAACAATTCATATGATTAATTCAACGTTTACTCTGTTTTTAGCCATTAACATACATGTTAGACTACCAAACATGTTTCCCCGTGTTGAAAGGACTGGGAGATTTCGCTCCTCGCTGGTGAAGATAGTATGAAGTGAGTGTAAAGTAGCGATGGAACAGTAGTACTGTGAGAATACCCGCCCGCCTAAAGCAGTTTTTACAACTATGCGACACTGCGACAGCGACAGTGCGACTAACGCAACTAACGAATCAGATGAGAGCAAGCAGACGACGACGATGCGACGGGCTGCGATAGAACTCGTCCTATCACAGCTGCGAAAATGGCGTGCGGCAAGGAAGAAGAAGAATAAAACATCGATGTTTGTAAACAGAAAAATTTGTCAACAGTAAGAATAAGAATAAAAGTTTCGGAAACAAAACAGGCGGCGTTGTTTTTTTTATTGTTTTTGCGATTGACGAAATGGCAAGTTGTGTAGAAGAAAGGTTAATAGAAGAAGTGCGAAAGAGAGAATTCCTTTACAACCCGCGGCATAATTTATACTCTAATCAATTAGCCTAGATAAAAACAAAGCTTGGCTGGAAGTTGGGGATGCATTGATAAGGTTGAGAAAATCACCCTGTGCTGCTCTATTTCCATTTATAGGCCTAACTCCCCATCTTCTGTTTACTCTTCTCCTATTCAATAATATTAAAAGTAATATGATTGCTCTTCTCCGCCGTATTCTTCTATTTTCCTCATTCACATTCATGAATAATTATAATATTGTTGCGTGCCATGTACCTGGAGGCCAGTGGTCGGCGGCTGTTTCGTAACACCTTGAGGGCTGGCCGATGATTCAAAGCCCGGGAAGCTCATAGTGGGAATCCCGCCGAAACTACGTTATAGATACCTGTCCCAACTGCGTCTTAACCCTTCGAGGGCGGCCGACGTGACTACAAGCACATCCGAAACATGATGAAATATCTATTTTTAGACCCCTGTAATGCGGGGAACACCCGACTGTCTGGGCTAGTATAAAAGCACAGAATCGGCACATTTGAGAGAGTTCGCTATTGGTAGTGCTAGAGGAAGGTGCTATGCCTGTGGAGATAGACTGGTGAAGACATCTTGGTGACGTCAGAGTCTACTGTGAGGTGGCAGGCGGCTACCTTCGGAGCAGTGTTGGGCGAAACAAGAGGACTGCTGTTGCGGGCTGACAGGCGAAGAGGAGGTGCGCGACGGGAGTCGAACCGAAGACCTCAAGAGTGAAGACAGCGGTGCACTCGGGGTGCTGCGCAGCACATGGTGAGCCATCACCACTTCGGACTGATAAGGTTGTACATTGTCATTATTAGAAAGATTGTTGATTGAATATATGACTGAATTTTATTGTGATTTATAGTGTTTAATTAATTGATGGTAGACTTTTCTTGTGCTTTAATTGTCAAAGTTAATTAATGTGTCTGTGACACAGGAGTAATTGTGTGCATAACTAATTGTGTTGTGAGAGTTATAGTTGATTACTGTTTTGTGTATTTCGTAGCTTTGTGAGCTATTAAATCCAGTACTTAATTTAACTCTTTTATTTGTAATTATAAGACCTCTATC
>PNEQ01066112.1:0-24342 GCA_003012365.1 Medauroidea extradentata | reverse complement strand
CATATGTTTCAATTTACTACAATAAATTACAGACACGCTGAAATAAAAACACCGCCAAACTACTTAGCGCGAATGTTAAAAAAAAAAAAAAAAAAACAACTGCGAGAAAACAAAAGAGGCGCGAGAGGCGCAAGTATTTTAGTTCCCTTTCTAACGAAAGAGGGCACTTAAAACAAATGAACGCATTGACGTCACCGATATTTTCGCATAATTGTAAAATCGGATGTGCGTGCGACAGCAGCAAGTCGTTTTTGCCGCACTGTCGCTGTCGCAGTGTCGCATAATTGTAAAAACTGCTTATGGTAACAACGTCGACCACATTTATAAAGTGCCATAAATCAGAAATACGCCACCGAGAATGTAACGCGGATCGCCGAGGTAAAAGGCGAGAGCATTACCTACTGCGCCAACTTCGGTCCCACATCATTGCAGTAGTGCGATGGTCCGTACTTGCGGCGGTTGTGCGAAATCCTTATTTTTACAAGCGGAAAATCCGTGTATTAAAATTTCATTAAACTTCGGTTGTCTGCTTGTATCTCTAAAAGTAATTCACCGGCCACTTTGTCTGTAATTTTAAAATTAATAATATTATATAACAACAAATTTTTAAGATACCACGTTTTGAACTGAATAAAAATTACAGAACGATTTAACCTATGAAAATTCTTGTAAGATTTGAAACGAAGTACATGGGGCGCATTCAATATTATATAAATGACGCATGAAAATTTACCAAGACTAACGATTGCATTGCACTGTAAATTATGTGAATTACTGTACAAGTTTTTCAAAGACTGCTTCTCTCTACACATCTTACTACTATCTATATTTTTTAATTCACATAATTCACATACATTTACTTCAATTTTATTAAATTGATTGTTTAAAATTTTAAATAATTACTTTTCACTATATTATTTCCTCTTTTATAAAATTGCGATTCAGTTATAAACTAGTGTTTAACATCTCTAACTCATTGGTACCGAAAAAAAAAACAAGAAAAAAACAAGTTATTAAACCGTTCTTTTTCTTTTCTTTATTCATTTTTCCCCCTTCCTTTCAATTGTATGAACAGAGAAGAATAAACCATGCCCTCTTATACTTTAAAGGTCTTGGAACTAAATTTCTTGCAAAAAATGACGGTGAAAATTGCCGTTTCGACTGTTTTTGACTTCACGAAAAGAACACTTCATATACAAAGTATTCGATGGAATCCGCCATTTATTAACATAATCACTATGCAAATTATTCGTGGCGAAAACTAATTTAAAAATATTGTATGTTTGTAAATTACAGATGTACGATTGTAGCTCTGCACATCGTTTGGTATCTGGGGAAAACGGTGTCGTTAAAACGTTCTCGTTTGAAGTTTCCAGCTCACTGACGATAAAAAAAAAAATAAACTCGTCTGTATCCACAATTGCGGTCGAATTAAATTATTTTACACGTCAGTTCAGAAGGATTTGCTTTTATAATTTCTACATTTCAAGCATTATAATATTATAACCTACGTCTAGTTTTCGGCTAGTACTGATTCAGTAATTAACGTAACTTATTTTTTTTTCTCGTCGACAGGTTCAAACAACATTACTCAAGGACAATAATTTGGAAAGGAGTCGACCAGGTTATTTGTTAAGGAACCACACAACCATTCGCATGGAGTAAATTCAAAAATCTATGTAAACTTGAAATCAGGATAGCCTGAATCGCGATTCGAAACTGGGACCTCCCACTCCGCTCGGTATATATAGTTCGTTAGTTCTCTCTCTCTCTCTCTCTCGCTCTACATATATATATATATATATATATATATATATTATCTAGTGGGTTTCAGACATTCGAATACTTTTGTTTTATGTATTTTAATGTTTGCATATGTTTAGGTCAACGTAATTTCCCTTATTATGTCTAATTTATTTATTATTTCCTTTGTTATTTTGAATTTTTTGACAATCTAGATTGGAACACAGTAGAAAAAAAATTATATGCAAATCTAAATATTTTTAGGTTTTTACAATGTCTTTCGTTGTTAAAATGTAGACCATAGAGAAGAGAAAGTAGGTACTTATTTATTCTGTGCCATGATCACGGCCGTAGAAGAACAGGTCTGGACACTCGCCTATCTAACAATGTATTTTGCTTGACTCCCTTGTTGTTTGGCTGTAGTTCGTCAAGTTACCGAGAATATTGTGTTTTATTGGCGCTTCAATTAGGGCGGTCAGACTCAAACTCCACCCACTTTATTCCATTGTTAAATTTATAAAGAAAATAAAGATTGCTGGAGCATTTTCTTAAATTTGTGAGCGAAGGAAGTATTTTATAAATTGATAAAATATACGTTTTTATAAATTGTTTATCATAGTGGGAAGGAAGTGGGCGGAGTTTTTAAGTCCGACCGCCATAACTGAAGCGCCAATAAAACATATTATTCTCGATAACTTGGTGAACTACAGCCAAACAACAAGGGGTCAAGTTTCCAGGCGAGTGTCCAGACCTGTTCTTCTACGGCCGTGATGTAGACTAAACATTTTAGTCTAAACAAAGATATTGTAACATACGTACAACTTAAAGCCATTTTAACAATTCAAACATAACTTTTGTTTAATACGTCGCATTATTTTAACTCACATTTTGTTAGTATTCAGTCGTAATTTATAGTTTTTATCCTTCAGTTTAAGAAACTGGTAAAAGATCAGCGCAATTATAACTTAATATTATCAAATTTTGTGGACTGTTATTTGCTTATATTTTATCGTTTCTATTGCAAATAAAATAAAGACAGAAGGACCTGCTAGGATATATATTACTTGTAAATGATGATGTTTATTTAAATATTTAGCGTATGTTACATATTTTTTAAAATTATATTTCATTAGTAAACAATCAAAATTGACAATTTTTTATCAGTAGGCCTATATGTTTTAGTAACCCTAAAATTTTCACCGGTAAAAGTTAAAACCGATAATTTGAATAATTAATAGTCTATGTTAGTACTTTATGTTTTAATTATAAATTGTATTGTATTTAATGTATATTTGGAATGTAAATTGACTTGCTCAATTTCTATTAGTGAATACATTACCTCGACTGGATTATTTAGACAACGGAAGTAGTTATCTATCCCCACTGATTCTCTGTGGTGTTTTCCATTCTTTAACTATTTTTGTTACTTTCCTAATTAACTGCTGTTATTTTTATCTCGTCATTAACTGTGCTCTGTCTGTTAGTTCGTGTCGTTCCTTTCCAGAATAAATAATTTATTTTCGATCAAGAGTTTCTTATTCCTGTTTGGTAGCGCCCGTAGTATTTTTACATAATTTATTACCATTCCATAAATATTATATATATATATATATATATATATATATATATATATATACGAAAACTTTCTATAAATATGTTAGCAACGGAAAATGTGGTTGTAATAAGAAATGTTTAGCTCTTTTTTCAAATTTTACATAACTTCATTAATTGTAACACACATACATACATATATATAACCCTTATTTGTTTATACACATGTAAAACAATTATGAGTATAAAAAACTTATCACGTTTGAAAGAAAATGCATTTCTGAAGCACTGAGCCTTACTTTAAATTTTAACATTAAATCAAAATAAATTATTTCGTTATTTGCCATATTTTAACCAAAATAATTGCATAGTAATTCTGCCAATATTATGAACGCTGTGATAGGCAAAGAGTCTAAAGACAGTGCACATAAAGGCAACTGTTGAATAGTAATTACTAACATATAAACTGCTGTAGTGTAGTTGTCAGAATGCTCGCCTCCCATCACAGCGTACTTGATCACGATTTTTACTTGTGAGATACGTGAACGTTTACCGACAGATTTTCTCGAGTTGCTCCCATTTCCTCTGACTGAACATTCCGTTACTTCTGCGTTATAGAGTGTAATTTCATGTCGTACTTCAGGTTTCGGCACGTGGTTAGAGGCGCCCAATTCATAACTGCGTCAAAACTGTGTGTATCATCTGCCACCCTCCATAGACAATATTGGTTTATATTTACAAGCACTATATTACGTCCAAATTTATTACAGTGATATTATTGTAAAACTTTTTTTTTCAAGTGATATAAGTTTTATGTAAACACCAGCGAATATAATAAATTTAAATATTGAAATTACACCATAATATTTAAAATCTGTTTCCTTAACATAGGGCAACAATAATCATACAATAATTTTTAATAAACTTTAAAAATCAACTTCAATAACTTACCATAAAAAGGTGGTGTAGCTGTCCTTTAAATATATGTTATCTATTTTTTAAAATTTAATATTTTTCGTTGTTTGACGTCTGAGATAATTACTATGATGAATATTTTACTATTCAAAATGTTTATTAATAAATTAGACTATCATTGTTAACATGTTAAGTTCATTATTAGTTTTTAATGTTATGTCTGTATTTATATTTTATTTTATGGACTTTTTACATTAAATACTGGTTCGTATGTCTTTAAAAACTTCCCAAAATCGCATATTGATTAACCGTGATATTATAATAAATTACAGCTTGTTTCCATCAATATGTCTCTCATTCCACGAACTATCAAGTAAAACATAGCCTTCCCTGAAAATAAAATCACAAAATGTCAGCGTTACCGTAAAATCTTGGGAATATAATTTTATTGGAATGACTGTTTTCACGTAAGTCACTCATGAATAAAATTAATTTTTGTATCAGTCACTGGCACTGCTACTCTACTGCTGATTCTGACAAACCGCTCTCTACAGAAAACACAACAATCAAAGAGCAGCAGTTTTCAAATAAAACATTAACAAATGAAACGAACAACCCCTATGAGACAAATACGCCAGTGTTACATGGGTGTAAATAGTCATGTGAAACGGACACATGCGGTAGCTCCCGAGGGAATAATTCTGCTACAGAAAAATTTTGAAAATTAACGAAGTGTTTCTATTGTTTCCAAACTCTTTTAAAATAGACCAAGCTGCAATGACAAAAAAAAATATTTTCGCTCAAATTGTAGTTTGAGCAGAAAAAAAAGAATGTTCGTTGATATCTTTACTTGCTGCACCTTTGAATTGACCACGACAACGTTGTAGTAAATTATTTAGTTACCGTACTAAATAAGATATTTTTAATATTATTACCAATTTAGAATTCTAAAGAAATATTATCTAATAACAATGCTTTAATGACAGAAAATTATAGTTTAGTACAAAATTTATCAGAAAATATGTCCCTGCACTTACCAGCACATGCACATTAGTGATCAATAAAATGTCAGTTGTAAAATTTTTAAAAGAATAAAATTTTCCTTTCAAACACTATAATAAAATTGGTTTCTTCTATATTCTTTACTTTAAAGTTGTATCACAGTGTACATTTTTATGTTGCAAAATGTGTGTTTTAGTTTTGTAGAAATTAATTCGTTTATTTTTAATAAGCTCCCTAGAATACATTAAAGTACTGTCACTACAAAAAAAAAGACAGTGATTATATTTAAATGCAAATAAGTCTTAAGAAAAGTAAGGAGCACGATGCTTATGTCGTAAGGTTTATGGAATTTAATTTTAAATGATTTTCCGGTGGAGATTGTAGAGTAAGTAAAATATAATTTTGACACAAAAATTAACAATTTCGTTTCAAAACATCGTTAAGCTCTAAGCAACTGCTGATGAGTAAAATCGGTGATGACATTAAGGCAAGCTGTTATTTTCATTCTCTGCCTCATTGATTATTATGTGGCATAGGCATAAGACATATCGATGGTTTTGAACAGCAACCTCGTATGTCGAAACAATGCAATTTTCCGCATACAGCAAACTTGTATGTCATCGTTATACCTATATATTGATTAATGTGTGTGTTACATAATTTAATATTTATGTTCTTGTATGGTACAGATATCTGAACAGTTATTACGAGATATACTGTGATTACTATGTTTTACAGTGCTTTTGTCTTTCTGACATACGAGGTTGCAGATCAACACCATCGATTATGTTCTGTATCGGGCGTTCTAAATGTGAACGTGAACTTCTGAAATCCTCACAAATGTCTCATAAACGCAATTGCAGTTGCCGATTTTGTTGTTAGGACAAGTAACTTCAAGCAGGTAAATACAGTGGCCACACTGCTAGATATCATGTGAACTTATGAGAATGTTTGTTCTCCATGTACCAACGCATTAAGGGGCCTCCTTAGATATGCTGCGTTTGTGTGTGAGAGGCAGGAAAGAACACACACTTCAAACTACGTTTAAAAATTCGGCACGTTTATTGGAAACATTATTTTTTGGCCCTCCAAAACGGCGAAAAATGGCTTTTTCAGACTGCCGTATCTGGTAAATTAACATTCGGATTCGAAAAACATAACTTTACAAACAGGCGTTAGACTTTGAACTACGCTGCTCACAAATAGAATAATGTGGTCACCGCTTCAAGTCACATAGTAAAAAGGAAAATAGTGAAGAACTGCACGCCATCTGAGTAGTTTGCGCGGAGAGGCGACGATGCATTACAGTGAGCGCCACTTTAGTTGGCAGCTTTTGGAAAGGTGAAGGGAATTCCTTGAATCCGAGCATTAGTCAAGGCACATCATACTCCGGAATGAAAACATAAACCCCAAGTACATAAGGTATTCGAATAGAAAATGGTAGCAGTTATGAATGCCTATCTTCTCTTCGACATCCCCCATTCACCAGCCGCCAACTTAGAGACGTCGGTTAGTGGCATCTTTACCGCTCATGTCTCACACACACAAACGCAGCCTATCTAGAGAGACCCCTCAATGCGTTGGCACATGGAGAACAAACATTGTCAAAAGTGCACATGCTACCTAGCAGAGTGGCCACTGTATTTGCCTACTTGAAGTTACTTACACATATAGACACACACACGCAGATACAATGTGCGTTAAATAGTTTCGTAAAAAAAATAGCCGTAACTCGCTGTAACGCGTTTGTAACGCAGGTGGGAAGGTCCCTTAAATTAAAAAAGTTCAGAGGTTTAGGTATGTTATTATAGCTGCGTTTTGAAATATTTCAAACTCCTAAATGTGTTTTTTATCGATATAAACTTAGTACTGTACACTTTTCTATACTAACTTTTATAGACTGAATTTAAAGTTAAAGACTTTTTTGTATATATTTCAGTCCCGTATAACAAACTAGGGTAACGTATCTGCACTGGTTGGCATCTCATGAAATTAAAACGTGGATATTATGTGCTTATTAAAAATTTTACCGATACCATTGATATGGACAACTACGATATGAAAATTTTCAGAATTAAAAATAGAAATAGTCTCAGCACCGTCTTCTCTTTCCTTTTCAGAAATAGTTCTGAGAAGGCAAGTCTCGTTTGTTGAAGCTGTGGACAGAGCGGGCTATAAATAGAAACTCAGAACTTCAGGAACGTGGACTGGCAGTGTGCGGCCTTAGATGCACCTATTTATAAACACGAGCTGCCACACAAGGCGAATAAATATCGGGGTGTTTGTGCAAGAATGGATTTAAGTAAAGTGTCTTGATACATTTGTATGAATTAAAATGTTTTGCTCACGTTCCTAATACCGAGCCTTATTTTTTGTGAATAAGCTATTACCAGAGTCACTTCACTAAGTTAACAGTTTATTCGGTTAGAACATATCGATGTTAACGAACACTTTTGATTGTTATTTATGATTTAATTCATGACACGTAAGCATTCATTCATATAGGCTATATTAACAACAACTCTTATATTTACTAAAATCACAATAGCATGTTAAAAGTACTCATAAACTAGGATGTATGTTTTCAGCCTTAGTGCGACTGTTACGTTGTCGTTTTACAATTGATTGCGTATTTTTCTTTTGGCTATAAATTACACGTTAATTCCAATTCATAGAAGCGTGAAAATTGTACAGCTTGGTTTCCACCTGCAGACCGAACAAGCAAGCAATATATCAACGCTTATTTTGCTATTGTCCCAATCTCTTCTATGCTTTTCAAAATAGTGAAAATTTATTTTACCGAAAATAAAAGTTAATTAAAATTAGCAATGTTGCAGTTGAAACGCACGTATACTTTTAACAAGGTATGCGTGACTTTAGCAGATTCACATTTTGAATTTTTTAAATATAAATAATTTTCACGATGTCCTTAACAGATAATTTTGAAATAAGCAGTAATCTAAATTTGGGAAGCCATTAAAATTGTGAAAAAAGGAAGTATGATAAATGCTGCCAACTGTTCATAAAATGTTTACGAAAACAAGCATTGTTGAGAAGATACAAGTGGAACTAACACACGATTGTTATGACCATATTCATAAGAGTATAATAATTTCGCTTTGTATCCGAGTGTGCCTTTAAAATGTATTAATTACAGCATTGATATTATAACCGCTATAAGCGTAAACGTAGAAGAAATTTTAATTAATATTTAATTTTTATTGAAAGCACAAATGAGTTGAGTACCAACAAGTTAGTGTGCCATGTCAATTTGTATACTGGTCCCTTAAAATGTAGAAAGAACGAAGCAAACCGTTTTACTTTTCTAAGCACGCACCACTAGGAGCAGAAGAGTACAAATTGTGTTTATCTCTTGATAACAACAAAGTGTGCTATCCTTAAAGAGATGGATGTCCATGGGAATCACGAAATCGGTTCCGGCAATTCAGAGATTCGGGACGCGTAGATCTACGTCCCGTGGGTCAAGAAGATTCACTAGCAAGTGTTACTTCGTGAAGTTCATACAGACTAGTTAGTCAGAGAACTTTTCCACCATAAAAGGTTGCACACACATAATATTCACATTTGTACAGGTGGCTGGTGATAAAAGAAAGTACTATTTATTTTGACCTTAACTTTTGCGAATAGTAAAACACCTTGATATTAATCCATAGAGTGATTTGTTTATATTTTTAAAATGGCAGGAATCAATAAATGATATGATAGGAAAAAAAGTAATTTGGGATTCAAAAGTGCTCACTTTATCCCGGACCACCTATAATCTTCAAAATTTTACTCTGCTTTATTCAACACTTTTTTGTGTTCGTATTGTTGTATGTTTAACAGTAATTACCGTTTCTTTAATATATCTTAAACAGTATCTTTAATAAACGGTGTGGTTTTTTTAAGAGTGGTCTGATTTTATTTACTCAAGTTTACTCCAACTTTGTAACAAAAAATTCTGAAGTGCAATAAATTAGTCAAATGTGTGGGCATTAAAGTACCTTGTAAAAAGGTAGCCTTAAGTACCGAGTGAAAATGTCATATTATAATATGTTACTACGTTTCTGTTGAATTTAAGTGCATTTTTGACTGTATATGACTACATAATCCCATGGTGTACTTTGAGAAATTTACTGGGCTGATCGGCCATAAATTATGGCGGTAATTTTTTTTCCGATAATGAACTTTTATAATAATGAAACAAAGCGTCTTACACGGCATACACATCCATTGTTATATAATTAAAGCTGTAATGTGAGTGACACTGCCTAAGAGAAATTCTTTGTCGAAATGTTGCATTAAGTAGGACGTAATAACTATAATGCACAATTTTTTTACGTTTCATTTAATTGATTGGTTGTCAGCTTACTAAGGAGCACAAAACTGTAAAAAATATATCAATATGTTTAGGGTACCGGGAAACAGTAGCTTGTTTGCGTAAGTTACTATTTTGTGTATAGTGAGTCAATATGTAATTTGTATCTTTTAGTATCAAAAGAATACACAATGGGAAAACATCGCATATATTTTGCAATTTTTTGTTTTATTGGCAGCCGGCTATGTGGCTGGCATTTGGTTGAGGATGTTTCGTAGTATACAATTAATCGATTCAACAAATTGCCAAGCGCAATGCGCCAACCGGTACATAGTTGCTTATGCGAGATAATAAGCTATAATAATGATAAGTATAATTTCATCGAAGCGATCCACTACATTTCTCAAGTGCAATGTAATTAAACATTTTCATAGTCGGTTAGATAAAAACCAGACGATAAATCAATCGGTTTCCTTATGGTGCTGAAATTTGTGTTACGATATCATCGCGTAAATAAGCTATAACCCTAGTTGCGGAAAAACTGTCAAAAATTTTCAAGTAAGTGAATTTAGATTCATTTGTTGTACCGGTTTCATGTTTCGAGAATGGTAACAATTGAACGCATGAGATGTTGCACTTATATTGAGCCGGATTTTTGTAAATATCGCAACAGGAGCGTACATACTTGACGTATCTAAAACTACGAACTTAATTTATGAGTAAATACAACATAATCACTAATCATTTAGAACTAAACAATATTTCTGATAGCATTTATCTCTCGTCACTTAATAAAACCCAAATAAATTAATAAACGGAATTTTTCACATTGTCGTAAAGTGTGATGCTTCTCTATAAAGAGTGATTTCCGGCAGTCCTCCGACTATGTTTTCAATTCTAAAAAAAACAAGTAATTTTTGCATAAGGTGTGATGCATCATGTTAAATGAGAATTTATTCGTTCCACCTAGTTGACGCATGGTGGCTTGTTGGTGCTTCCTAGGGTCAAATGTAAGGCCGTTCTGCAGAAAACTAGAGTCTGCGCATGCGCTGCACATACATGCACTTCAAGCACGAAGAGTTGTAGCGCCAAATACTGATTGATGTTTCCTAACCTTACGAAACCGTCCTTCGCTCCAGCGCATTGCATTTGAAACAAATCTTAACTAGCTTAAAGTAACATCAGCTAAACTGTCATAAGGGTCGGGGAAAGGAAGAGAGGCATGTGCGTAGAGATGTGCGGCAAAATGAAATGTCTACGTTACAAGCCTGTACTTAGGCGATGAAGGCTATGCGGTAGCCACCAGGAAAACTTTTTAGCATACGCCAAGATGACAACCCCAGAATATTAAGTACTTTTATGTTCAACAATATCAAGTCTATAATAATCATACGGCGTGATTTTTGGCTAATTTTCTTTCAGCTGCCTAGGACATTCGAGTTTGGCACGGACAAGTGTCGACGAACCTGTTGTTCGAATCTCTGTGGACGTATTATGCGCGTTCCAGGCCTAAATGTGCGGGAGTGGTAAGGTCGTCATAGCACGCGTATCACGCCTCATCCAGGCCTCTAGGTGCATGTCACTGAACTGGCATGAAGTCTTCTCGCTGACAACTCGCCTCTATGAGACATCAGCGGTGACCCTACCATATATGACGCAATATTAAACGCAAACTGTATTGTATACGGCTATACTTCTAAGAAGATTATGAGCCAAGATTTTAAAACCTAAAAAATACCACACAAAAATCATTTTTGCTGCGAGAAAAAAAAAGGAATTTTACTGATACATGGAAGGACCTGACGTGAATATAGACGTGCGTAACGTTCTTTGAACGCTGTTGATAAATAGACACGCTGGGCAGTTTTCGAAAATTCTTGTAACGGACAAAGCTGATCATACCACTCGGCGGCCTTGGCAGGTTGCCACCATTACCCCCGTACAGTGTTTGTGAAAAATATTCCCGGTTCTTTAACACATTAAACTATAAATACGTGTTTCGGGCAATAAAAACAGTCAACCGAAAAAAAAAAAAAGTTTTTTTTTATTTGTTTAATTTTTGTAAATATGTATTTGTATTTATTTATTGTACTGATTTACGTCCCAAGATATCTCGGACAAATGTCTGAAGAAATTAAGGTAAAACCATTTATACTCCATGCTTAGAAGATATTGTGATTTCTTATTGACAGATTTGTAAGTTTCCACCTCTAGATGCGCTGAGTTCTGTAATCAGACACATTTGTGCTGTTGCTTATGGTGAGCACTTCAAGTGCAGAAACTGACAGTGCCAAAGAACAAACTTATCTCCGTAAGCGCAAGCATTAATGCGACTCCTTAACCAAACCAGCACAGTTAGTGGCAGAAATGTTCCTTTACCAAACTAACATTGAGGGAAGTGTGCCGGCTTCAAATTTCCGCGTTTTACGCGTGGAAACAGCGGAGCGATAAGAGCCAGAGTACCACGCTCGACGAGAAGCACATCGCCTCTATTCACAGCGCGCCAAAACGGCGAGTATGGTTTTCGTTGTAGTTTTTTCCTGTGTAACTTTAAGAGGTGACCCTACAATTTAATTTTTAGGTAGTATACAGTAAAGGCTAACGTATGTCTTTCGTTTTGAACTTTACAAATTCAGGTGGTGTTTTGTAGTTTTGCGTGTCTAAAGAAAACGTTTTTACCCATTTTGAGATGCACGAAAATTATGTTTTTAAAAAGCGTGCTGGATTTTTACAATTATAAAAGTATATTTTCAAGTGTGTGGTATTTTCGTAGACAAACGTAATACAAATAAGGTACGCGGTTTTGCTTAAAAACGAACACGCATGACACGCTACATTACCGGGCATGCGCCAGGCGAGGACTTCTCTTAAGGCGACCGCCTGGTGAAGAGTGTGTTTGTGTGTGGCGCGAAAATCGATGAGGCGCTACGAGCGACGTCGGCCGGTACATGTGTTGTGTTATCGCCTCTACGGCCAAAGTCGTAAACGTGCGCGCAGTGTTCCAGCTGTAATGTTTCTACTATGGGGCTTTAAACGGTGACCCTATCATTTATATTGAACGCGTCACTGCAGCAAAGTCCAATGTACTTGTAGACCTCAATGTAGAACCAATCCGTTACATATATCTAGAGAAACAACCGCATGAAAAAGTCGATTTTAGCCAAGTTTGAGAGCTTTAAAATAATGCTTACAATGTGCGTGGTGTCTTTAAAGTCACATTCACAATTACTCTGGAGTGTGTTTTCTTATCGTAGATAAACACTGTGGACGCATGTTGACTGGCCTCTGAGAAAATACGTAACTCCGAACTCGCTGCACGCAGTTCGAGCGCCAGTCACGTGGTAGATAAATAAGCGCTGAACAGTTCAACTGACAAATACGCTTTTTGAAAAGTCAGTATAGAATAACAGCAAAACAGCAATCCTTGATAGTTAAATTTGCTAACTTTATAAACAAACATTTACCCAGAATGATGTTTTTGCTAAGCGTGATCATTTGCGCCGCATTTAGATTTAGATTTAGTTTATTGCATCCTTGGACCTTTTTTTGTGTACATTTTTGCACAAAGATATCGGACAAGTCATATTTACAATATACAATCAAATGAATAAATGACATAAGTTATACATTTAAAATTAGACACTAAAAGAGCGAAATTCAAAATTTCTTGTCGGTTCGGGCTCGCGTGTGGGCGATGTACGAGATTTCGGTGTCAGAGATTATTCTTCAGATATACGTCAATCGAGAAAAATTGTTTTCTAGAAGGTTGACGAAAAACTACTGTCTAGGATTGCTGTTTTTTTTTTTTTATATTTGCAAATTAGCTTCGATAAGCCTACAATTCTAAACTATTGCTTTTAGCGTCGAATTATATACAATGCATACTAAGGCCATGATCATTCATTTATTTCAAACAATTGCAAATAACTTGAATATTTTTTAACCAAATACTGTGAAAAAATTTGAGACTGTGAACAGTCATACGATACATAATTTTACCAGAGATTTTTTTTAATAATGTACCGTTTGATAGCTAAAAATTATTTTGGCTTACTTTGAATTATTTTGACAACAAAATATGTTCTATTTCTGGGGCAAAAATCTAAAAATCTGTTTGGTGAATTGCAATAGAAAAATTCAGATACAAACTGATATATATGTGTTAAAAGGGCCAGAATTAATTTTTTTATTTATGAATTAATTTGCGTTAAAAAAAAGTTTCGAAACCACTGCTAAACTAAAGAGCGAGCCACTTTCTACCCGAGTCGCCGAGCAGTGTGAATAGCTTCGACCGTTACAACACTATTCGGAAACTGCTCGGCGTGCGCAACTACGTCTGCTTAACAAAATTATTCAATGAACGTTGTACACGTGCATACCAATTTCAGTACCCCGTGTACCGCTAAAATTTAATTTTAACGCCGGTGAATATGGCGAAAATTGCTCATTTAGTGGCTCTTGACTAAGGATATTTTCTAATGACAGGCTATATTTAATATTACGTCATAAAATGACAGAGTCTCATAAGGCGCGCAGTCGGCGAGATAACTGCACACTAAGTTCAGTGACTTGCGCCTAGAGACTAGGGTGAGGCGTGATACGCGTGAAGTATCGTCCTTAACGCTTCCGCATTTCTAGGCTTGGTACCCCTAGGCGACTACATCTAGGCAATGCCTATCCGGAGCCCTGGTGGGTTGTGTGGGGGGAGGGGGTCAGTAACTATAGAACATACATGCCACCACTGAGTTTTTTGTTCACCTCGCTGCGACCCACATTTCCATACCATCACTTAGACTGACTTTTCCAGTTTACCCTGAAAACTATGAACAAATAAAGCATTATAGTTCGTGAATAACTATCAAAAACCCGTACTAATTAAATATCCCTACTTATTGTTACTGCTGCGATAATCTCCTCTATTTAATTTAGAAAATTGTTTTCGTCGAAGGCGATAATTAAACATTGAGTGATCCCTGTCGAATATAATTGAACACGTTAATTCCTGTATTATTTTTGCGTCAGGGTTATAAAAAGGCAGCCACCTTAATCTTCCTAATCTGTGGAATAGTAAACGACAGTACATCTGACAAAGAAGTTGGGCACATCATAATATCCTTGATACTTTTGTAAGTAAAGCATTTACACATTTAAATTTCAAAGATACATGAATGTATATTAATCTTTTGCAATAATGTTACCGTAAATTTATTGAACGCTATTTTATAGAAAACTTGGTTTTATATTTCAGGGTATACTTTACAGTTTACGAAAAGTATATAGGTAAAATCTATTAAAAACGCAATGCGTATTTTTAAATGCCGCCATAATGCACTTACTAAGAAAAGTAATATATTATTTACATTTCACTATCTACAGTGAATGACAAAGCTCAGGTAAATAAAAAATGAAGACGGGCTTCGTTTCCAAATGTTCTTTGTTTGAAACAATAACATTTACAACCGAAACAGAAAACGGCAAAGCTTTTGTTCCGTCGTTTCTACGCATTCTTTATTTACATCGCAGTTCTCTGAAAAATATTGTGGGATAAAGAATGCTTCGACGAACCCCCAAATCAGCTTAAAGCCAATATGACGTAAAATTATTTTCATTTTACTGTATTCAATGTCGATTGCAGTAGTAGCTAAACCAAAAATCAATTTAAACTGTTCAATATCTTTGAACCTGCATTAAAAATAAATTTGAAATCGTTGTAGAACTGGTGATAAGTAAAATTTATTTTGCAAACATAACTTCTACTTATTTATCCTAACAACCAATAACAAGTATATTTTTGTGTCATCTATCAGGTAAAAAGAAGAGAGTGTGGCACCGAATAGAAAACCTTATGGCTAAGAAAACACCCTGAACGGATTCTCTTATGTTCGTAACATCCCTACTTCTATGCCAGAGATCAAAGCTGGTGATAGAATTTAGTTATTAATGTGTAAATAGGGTAAATTTATTCCCGGGATTTGTAGGACAGAATTAATTCCTTAACTTATTTTTGTTAATTTTTTTACAAATTTGCAGTACTTAATTTTTTAAAAAAAATCTGCAGCAGTATGCAACAAAAAAGTAAGAAAATGTTTTTTTTTTAACCCACATTTGTGCAACTATCCATTTTTACGTATTAGATTGTGGCCCTTATAGATTCAATTTTGAGTGGTCCAGGTAAAGTAGATATTCTAGTAAGGTATAATATCTCTTTGAGGTCGCTCATATCTGTATCGTGAAAATTATTGATAGAAAAAAATACTTTTACTAAATAATTGATTAGCTGTATTATTTTCCCAACTCGTACAACCAGGACGTTCGATCACCAGTCTGCGTCAGGTTTAGTGTAATTCATTCCAGTTATTAGCCCTATAAGTTCACTATTTGTACGCATTGGAATTTCATTCTGCTGACTTTTCAAACCTTAACATATTTTTTCTATACCGGATCTGAAATATTAAAATGTAACTCTGAAATTTAAATTAAATTGACATAAACTCAAACCTATAAGTCCGTGAAAAATTCAAAATACACACAATAATGCGTGAGGGGCAGCAGCTAACCAAAACAAGTACTACTACGTCATACATGTGTTAGCCAAGAAGAACGTGTTTTTGATGTTTGCGGCGGCGTTTGCAAATTTGACATTTTTAAAGCTTAATAATTTGAAAATTTAAATGTTCACGGAACTACTGATTTACCTGGCTGCGTTTAGTGCTGAAATAATTCGGAAGAATCATGAAAGTATTAAAAATATTTTCTAGGAATTCTCGTTAATGTGTACTTTAGCGTTTCACTTTACGTCTCCGTTAGTTTAATAGTTTCGCCAATACACAATAAAATCGTAAGTTAAACGAGCGACATTTTAAAAACAATTACGAATTTTTCACGAAACGAAAATATTGTTATAAATCACTAAGCATTTGTTTTAAAACGCATATTACATAAATAATAAGAAAAACAAGCCAAAATTTAAAAATATTTGCAATATTTTAAAAAATACTTTGCAGGTAAAAGGTAACGTCGTCTACTAACGCAACTTAAAGAGGTAGTTCACTTACAAAACAAAACCAGCGCTAAAGACCTCGATTTAAGTGTTGACCAAAATCTCTTGATTTCTATAAGGTTTCCGATATACATTTAAGACACATAAAAAGATACAAAAAAATAATTTCATGGTAGCAAAAATGTATATTACTTCTCTGCAAACAACAATTATTACTTTGAATTTAATTTTCAGGTCTCCAAAAAAGTTAAGTCAGGACTACTTGGCTTTAGCTTTGCCAACTCCACTGCACACGATTCCAAAACAAGCAATGAATTTTAAAAATTTTAGGTGGAATGCTAAAGTTTTCAGTTGTGTAACCGCCTTAGGGCAGCGTAGTGAGATACGAGGTTATCTCGGGCGTTTGAATTATCTTCGCCGACACATAGCAGGATCGCTGAACAGCGTGCGTAGGAGTCCCCTGTAGAATAGACCACCGTGTGAACGCGACCGTGACCCTAGTAATTACTTAATCACTAGAGATAGGAAATTTCGCGAAAAGATTTTTGCATCACTTTGTTTCAGTGCCTTACGTGCGCATCTGCATCTCGGCTTTGTGGTCAGTGATTGGACGCCGTAACACCCAGTGTCTGGAGGTTAAACCCGCAAATCACAGACGTGATGTGACGCAGTTATCCGTGTACTGATTGGCACAGTCAAATGAATAACGACTCTGCGCAAAAAAACTATTGTCAATAGCCATGAAGTTGAGCTGCAGGTGTGCACGTAAGGCACTGAAACAAACTGGGGTAATTTTCTTTTCGTGAAAATTTCATGGCCCTCCGTATAGAAATAATATTGAGTTTAGTCAACTCGGAGTTTAGTTCTGCGCCTAAATACTGGTGAGTTGCTAGTAAATTGCGTTTATTTATTTTAAAAGAGAGATTTTTGTTGTTTAATATACGCAAATCGTAATTTTGAATATTTGTTACATTTCGGAATACCGGTTGGTAATTAAAATATATTACTAATAAACGGAAAAACTGAAACACTGTAAACATCTGTGGCTGTCGTACTATACGTTAGTACGAGTGTCAATGAACTATTTACTTGTAATATTTTTTTCACTTTTCGTACGCGGGGCAGCCAAACAAATGTTAACAATAACGAGAATTTTTGCTGTCTCATCGTGCCTATGTGATTCCGCCATTACTGTTTACATACACGCGCGCATTTTCAGAAGATTACAAGAATAGTTCGTGCATACGGACGCGTTACATTTAATTCATTCCTTTTACTGCCCCTAGAGCCCCAATAAAAATATAACTACTACTAAAGGTGCTATTTGCACCCATGCAGCAGGTGCAGGCCAAGTAAAACGAGACACAGTTGCACTTCTGTTTGTAGTTGGAACTCAATATACCCCTACGTTATTTTTAGCTGCGCATGTGAGACCAAAGCAAATATATTTTTGCCGAAGTATTTAATAGACGTATATTTACAAGTATTATTTATCCATCACAGTGACAGTGTCTCACCGTTACCCACCCCGCGATA
Organism: Medauroidea extradentata; assembly: GCA_003012365.1. Lineage (NCBI taxonomy): Eukaryota > Metazoa > Arthropoda > Insecta > Phasmatodea > Phasmatidae > Medauroidea > Medauroidea extradentata. The sequence goes on along the minus strand of PNEQ01066112.1, from coordinate 6,277 downwards.
ACACAAGCGCATTCTACCTTGCAGCATAAACCGCAAGTAATTAGCCTTTTTATTGATTTTTATCACAGTCTAAGAGGGATTTAAGTCTACTTGAATAAAGTGAAGTCCTACCTATGTGTAGCAAAGTTCAGAAAAGCAATGGCGTGTGGTGAAGGTGCTGCAAGGTAAGCTTAGTTTGTTCTCAACGGTACATGTTTACTTCTTAGTGTAGCAGATGTTGCACAACGTGTATGATGGGCGTCTTGTAGTTAACTATAGTGAGTGGCCACACTACGTTCTGATAGCCCCGGCTGAACGGTTGTTACGTGTTACTGAACTGATACGTGCGCCGAGATTGTACAGTACTGAGAAAACTCCAGCTTACCTTGCAACTGCTCACCACCAGAGATGAGAGAAAAGTACAGATGGAGCATTAGCAGCCTACACTGAGACCAAGTGTCTGTTTATTCAGGTTGTGATACGGCGGAGTGCAATCAGCTGTTCCTGTAGATGTATTGAGGAACTAGGTTATGGTTGGCCATCCCACAGCCACATTATACACATAATAAACAACATTTTTCAGTTACCAATATGGCGGATGGGCTCCTCGCCCTTCCGTCGCATGACCTTATACACCTCGCCTAAAGACATACGTTAGGCTCCATCTGTGTGATTCTCTAACCTCTGCTCACCACAAGCCACTGCAGAAGAGTAGACGACATACAACACGACTATAAGATTTGATTATCTGTTCGTGATGAAGACCGTCAAGGGTTTTTTCCCCGTAAGAAGCCACCGGCAACTTAATTTTCACCGGCTTCTTTTATTTTATTTTTATGAATGGCTAGAGGCCAGACAAATTCGCGATTTCTTTTCCGCGCATGCTAGAATTCCAGCAACTATAAGTTTGTGTCATTTTCGCAATTGGTCCCTGACTTATTTGACATTCGTTGGATGTCTCGAGCCAATAATAAAAAATACGTCCATATCACTGTATCAGCGAGTAGCTAATGAATAGCTGTTGCCTGCTGGAATACACAATATATTCTAGGAGACTAGCCTACAAGTCAGTGAACCCGCGAGTTTTTCTACTCTCTATGAATGGCCTATAGTTCGCGAATACAATGACCACCCGCATGCTAGAATCCATTCACCTATGCATATTCAAGCCCCGTATATTCGTTCATAATCATTGTCTGTTGTTCCACTGAGTAGCAGCTAATGGACAAATGGTCGGGGTTTGAGTATGTACAGGACAATGCATTCTAACATGCAGGTTATTGAATTCGCGAAATTTTCCTATCCCTACCAATAGCAAGAATGAATACTATAAAACGAAATTCAATTATTAGAACCAATATCCATTAACAAGGCACGCTATTGAACTCTAAAAACTTCCAGAGTGTCACGAACACGTAGCCTAACGCGCTGAATTCCCGACACAGGATACAAAAAACATAACCACTCATGGCAGTGGTTACCGAAGAACTTCATTTTCGCCGGCGTGCAACTGTCCTGGGGGTCACGGCCCACGTACCTTGCTTCAATTGGCTGGCGGTTACGTCAGTGTTCTCTGGCACTACTGGACAGTCCTTCGCGCCACTGCGCATGGAAAAAGAGAGCTCTACCGTCGGCGTCGTCACCGAGTGTGCCCGACGTTAGCGAACCATCAACTTGTCACTTGGAACGCTGCGTGAGTTCCCGCGTTTACTATGATTGAGCAGCGATTCTTGCCGAGTGGAGCCGAAAATTGCCGAAGCTCCCCACTTGTGCAGTACGGCGTCGAAGACGCACTTGGCGCTGTTGTGACACTTCCGCGCGAGTTTCAAACGACCATCACCAGCTTTTTTACCCAGTGCTGTTGATGGCCTTCCATCATCAACAACTTTGGGGATTGCTATGATTCAAAAATTTGGTCTGAGGGGGATGCCAGTTCTTGTATATATTGAGGGCCAGATAACAGAAGGCCAGAGACGACGCGTTGTAAAGTAAATACTGTCTTGAAGCAATTAAGATTGCCGGTTAATATGCTTATGTCGTGACAGATTGTAATTCGAGAGCTCCATGTATTAATTTGCAGTTAAGGTTCTTATGTCTGGGGGTCTTCTGCTGGTTAAATCAGCGATACGTTTAGCAGAGAGGAGAGAAAATTTTGTAGCGTGATATTTATAACTTTGTCTGTAGGAAATTTTGACTTAGGCCTTGGACAAAATACGTATTTAACTGTAGGTTGAATTTATTTAACTTGGGAATGTTACTATTTCATAAGATCGTTGAAATAGGTATGCAACATACTTGTGCGAATTTCTCAGTATTGTGAAAAGTTATGTAATCACTCAAAATGTAGAAGTTATGTTATTTTGCGTTTTTCTATTATCTAATTATGTTAAAGCTAACTGGTAAAATTACAGGACTAGTGTATGCTTAAATAAAAACGTAGTTATTAGCTAGGTTTGCGGGTTAGAAGACTGGTTATAGGTAGGTGTCGTGGTTATTCTAGTCATTTCCAAATATCGTTGTGTGCTTGCATGCTCTCTCGTTTATTCTGTTTTTGCGATAATTATGGTTTTCACCAAGTCTGCTAATTTTTTTTTTCAAGACAGTAAATACTATGGTTTTAGCTAATTATTTAACTAACTAAAGTTTTGTTAAATGGTTTTTCAGGCGGAACCGTACAATTTCTTGTCTTTAATAAATTGTCTGTCACGGCAAAAATCAATTCAAACCAAACAGCCAAACAGATTTTTGATACTTGCTCCCATTTAAGCCAAAAAAAAATTATTATTTTTATTATCGCAAAAACAGTACTTACGTGATTACAAGTATGCATTTTAACTCTGAAAGTATTCTGTGGGCACTCGGTGCTATATCCATGCTTATCACTATGCTTAAAGTCATGTACGCTTTTGTTACTGTACTTGAGATAACCGGTATCGTAATAAGGCAAAAATGGAATATTTTGAATGTCACACCAAAATACATTCACCAAAAACCTAAATATTTTAGTGATCTACTTGTCGTTAAACTGTTATATTCAAGTATTCAATAATCAAACAATTAAATTGGGTTTCTTGACCCAACACTGGAAATTTGATACTTTACTAGTTATTAATTTGGAGAGGCATTTCTGTGAGCACTTTGCTTTGTAGTAGTCTACGCCCCTCATAAGTGCCCCTTGCACGTCTGTGCGTGCGTGCGCAACCAAACGCAGCGCTTTTACAAATTTTTGCGTTGTGTCCATAAAAGGTAATATTGAATCGGCCCCAAGTCGTCCTTTTTCACTAGTCAGAGTCATGAAAGTGGGCTTTACGTCTCGTCGACAGCGAGGTCGTCAGAGACGGTTAAACACAACGTTGGTACAATGGCAGGAGCTGGGGACAGGAGTCCACCGTCCCATGGAAACCATTGGAAACCATGGGAAACCAACATCAGGATGGCCGAAGACGGGGATCACATCTGGGTCCTCGGTAAGTTCAGGACTTTTAAAAATCGAGGGTGGCCATTCCTATATAAATGTAAGGGATGTACATGAAGCCGTCTTTTTGGTGCCACATTATACCGACATCCGGTTCATTAACTTATCGTGTGTGATAAGTTCGTAATTACGCCCCTGTTTCAAGTAAATAAGTAGTTAACCTATACATAGCTTATATTAAATAATAGCCGAGATGTTTTTATTGTCTAACGGTTAAACCTCAATAGGCCTCGTCGTCATAATTTCCTACACAAAAATGCGGTTTCAAATTCGTCATCACAAGAAGCCATCTCCGGACTATTCTTACCTCCACGTTTAGGAACAATATAGTGATGTCCAGATAAAATGTTGACGGCCTGACGCTGACGTACATGCAGGTTGTGTACGTGTGTGTGTGTGTGTGCGTGTGGTGGGTGTGTCAAGGGAAGAAGACTGCACATCACGTGACAGGCTGCTTGCTGCGAGGCACGATGACCTATATGAGTGCGTGCAACTAGTTAAAAAGAGCGTGTTTCCTACTCATTACTCTGTGTCCCCGACTGCTCCAGCCGCGCGCATCAGGGCACACGCGATCACGCGCGCGCGTTCGTCGCAAGGCCAGAAAGAAGTTGAGACTGGGGGACTTAGGTTATTATTAGGACGGCTGTGTAAAACAAGTACCCTTGGAAGAAAAAGGCTACTCTTCCCCTATACTGCCTTCTTAAAACAGTATCGTTTAAGTAATCAGAGTGACATAGCATACCAGAGCACCTTGCTTACTACGTGACTTATGATAATTAACCATCTACAAGGACGAACGTCATGTCAAATGCGAGCAACTTAGTCTATCATACGTTCAATTATATAAAAAACTTAGTTCACTTGTCCAGAAAGAAAAAACAAAGCGATAAGCAGGGGCCCTGGTTTTTCGCGAAAATAATTTCGCCTCACTTTGTTTCCGTGCCTTACGTGCAAATCTGCAGTTCTGCTTTGTAGTCAGTGATTGGATATTTTAATTGTCACGAGCCTTGAGATTATTCCGGTAAGTCACAGACGTGTGGTGTTGCTGGAAAGTTTTTGTAATTGGCTCAGTCAATTGAGATACGGCTCTTCACACAGACACGCTGCCAATAATCATGAACAGAATTGCAGATGTGCATGTAAGGAACTGAAACAAACAGGGGCAAAAATCTTTTCGCGAAAAAACAGGGTCCCTAGCCATAAGTGTAACATATAAATGTGCTAATAAAAAGGCATTTTTATGTATCTTATATCCTGCTATTTTAGCAGACTTAATAATCAATTTAAAACAATTTTCTTTTCATGCGGGTAGAAATAATTAATTACGGTACCGATGAGGGTGAAGTCAGGTGAAGAGACAACACAACATCCATGCCCGAGCCGGGATTTGAAACCAGGACGTTTCGCATCGCAGACCGTAGCCTAATCGACTGCGCTATGTAGATTGACTAGCCCTCAAGAAGGAGTTTCAGCAACAGTTTCCCAATAGCTAAAGTAATTAACGTGTACAGAGACTTGAAATTCAAATGAATGCGCATAGTTTCCGGGTCTTTAGTCATGAATAGGGCCCTGTAGTTTTCGCGAAAAGATTTTTGACCCCACTTTGTTTCAGTGTCTTACGTGCACACCTGCAGCTAAACTTACTGATTATTGACAGAGTGTTTTTGTGTAGAGTTATTATTAATTTGACTGTGCCAATCAGTACACCGATAACTGTCACACATCACGTCTGTGATTTGCGGGTTTACCCTCCACACGCTGTGTGTTACGGCGTCCAATCACAGACCACAAAGCATAGATGCAGGTGTGCACGTAAGGCACTGAAACAAAGTGCTGCAAAAATCTTTTCGCGAAAACTACCGGGCTCTAGTCATGAATTGCGACGGGTAAAATTCGCGGGTTCACTGACCTGTCAGCTAGTCTCAAAGAATATATGTTTATTCAAGCAGGCAGCAGCTGTTCATTAGCTCTTCCATGACACAGTGAAATGAGCCTACGTTTAGTTACACTGTTATTATTGGCTCAGCGACTTCCAGGAGCTGACAAATAAGTAAACGGCCGATTGTGAAAAGAGCACGAACGTATATTTATTGGAATTCAAGCGTGTGCCTTAAAGAAAACGCGAATTTTTCAGGTCCCTAGTCATGAATAGATAATGAAGCCGCTGAACGTCTGGTAGAAGACGCACCACTAGAAAAAGACTTAACGTCAGTTCAGTGCCTAGAGCATAGAGGTTATGATGCATTTGACGCACGTTTACTGATCGGCTTCGGCACCTCTAGGCCACAGACACGGACAATACCATACATACATACGATGCTCTTCATGCCATGTACAGTCATTGACACAAAAATTGGGCCACTGAAATAATCAAAGTCCACTTCGGCAATCATCGGCTGTATGTAAGTGGGAGCCTGGCATTTAGGCAACCTGCACAACAACGAATAGCGGTGTGCTGTAACTGCGATGGGCACAGGTTGTGTTGTAGGATTGGAGCATCGCCCGTTCACACCTTCCTCAAGCGACCAGGCACTGTATATTGGCTGAACCAGTGCGGTGCACAGATCATTTAGTAAATGCAAAAGTGACACACGTCAATTCATATTACTCAAACATGAAGATAAAAAACGTATTTGTAAAACACATTAACGAAGGTACGAAAGTGCACAAATTTTTCAATAACCAGATAAAAACCGTTCCCTATATGGTAACAAAATATTAATATTCAATGTACTCGTATTCTTATTCTCATACTGCGAGCTGAAACGAATGTATATTGTACCAATACAGTAATACTTAACTGGTAGTCGCGGTAACGTTATG
>PNEQ01066111.1:76896-91359 GCA_003012365.1 Medauroidea extradentata | reverse complement strand
TAGATAACAAACCCTTATTTCAAACTTCCCGCTGCACCTTAGTTCGCCCTCTGGCCGCTAGGTGTACTGATTACCAACCACCGCTGGACAATAGACTTCAGTGTGCCTCCACTCACCTGATGAAGCAGATGTAGTCTGCGAAACGTTGTGACCGCGCGTCCGCGGAGAAATGTGTTCGTCCTATGTGTGTGTGTTTCTACCTGCAAGTACCATCCTGTGAGTACTTGCGCACAACTCTTTCTGTTTTATTTGTAATTAGTAGCCTAGCGGCCTTTCCCGCCATTGTCTTAAGATATTGTTTAAGTTCATGTGTTATTGTTTTAAGTGGTTAAGCCCTACGTTTATGTTACCTAGACTTAAAAGTAATTGTTAGTATTTTGCACTCACATGGCAAGCTTTAAATAAATATAAGCTATTTGTGGGAAAACCCTATTTAAATAAATGGTAACGAACCAGCAACAGAAGTTCATGTTCTTGGTGGTATTGTTTGCAGATTGAAAGAACATTCTGTTTTTGCAACACTCTGAGGTCAACCGCCAAAATAGACGTAGAGTTAAGATTTTGATTTTATTTAACAGCTTGCGAGAATTTGAGAAGTTTTTGCCACTTCACATTTTCACGTATTTTCAGTAGTTTTTGTATTATTTGCGCCCATTTACCTATTGAAGCTGCAGTTGATATTTGGGGCGCGACATACTGTCGCCATTCAGATCAGACATGGACGTGTGACATCACAGCTGGAATGACTGACCTCGGTGTGGTGTGAACATGTTTGATTAGTAGCAGTTAAGTTGAATGAATTTCTTCCTTTCTATAATTGTGGAAATTTGTAAGGTGTATTTAACAGTATTTTGGATATTTGAAATGTATTTAAAATGTTTCCATGTAAATGATCGGGGAGTGACGAGAGTAGCCGAAGCAAGCCGATTGCGATTATGCCCGAAGCGGCCGCCATCCAGTAATGTTCTCTGGATTTTTTTCCTTTGTCTTGTACCTGCCGGCGGAGGAGGGTGTTTGAAGTTTGGGAACTTAAGATAGGCGTGCGGCAAGAGCAGTGACGGGAGCGGTAGCAAGTCGGAACATAAATAATTTGGCTATCCTAGCAGTTTCTCAGTGTGACACATGTTAAATAAACAGTAAAAAAAAATATGTGAGCAGCAAATGGCACAATTCTAAGTTTGTTTACCACATGATACATTCAGGACATAGCTTGATGCTATGTTTTGCCTAACGGGGCTAAGGCTTAATTTATTCTGAATGCTATTTTGGGCTCTTGTCATGAACTGAATAATACGAGTATCAAATCAAGAATAACGTAGGATGGATGAGATATTGACTGATTTAATTTAGTAGCTGCCACGTGGTTTGCCGACCCTCTGTTTTTGTAAGACCACTGTACCCAGACATAATGCTTGGAATAAACCAGCTCATCATCTACTCGCAGCCCTTTCATTTATTACTCGTGCTTCGAACCCACGATTATTAACCCTGTGAACTAGAACCCCATCTCTACTGTGTGTGTGAAGTCAACAGTGTACCACTACAAGAGGGTGGTTGTAAAATAATCCAGGGTTCGTAAAATCGAGGGTATAAAGCATATTTCAGTTATGAACTAATTTTATATCTCTTGTTCTGTATGTAAGTGAAAATTCAGGTTCTACAATTTCTATCATTACTGATCCAATAATACGTTACTGTAGTATACTCCGGAACCTCTTCAAGTAACACACATAACAAACGCACAACTCACAGAATCATCACGTCAACACAAGTGTTGTGGAAGCGCAAGTCATCACTTGACTCGGGTCCTGCCTTAACTGGGTAAACACTCTCGCGCGCACGACATTGAGTACTGCCTACATAACCTTGAGTACACTACACTCCTTTCCAAGACAGTGTTTCACACGCCACAAATACACACACAGTTTAAGGAACCGGTAACAATTAATCTAGAACATAATCTTTCAATTTCCCAGGCAACTGCAGCACTCTGCTGGAAACACGATGCCCCTGTGGAACACTGTGCTCCCACAGCTAACTGGTGCTCTCCTGCTCCTCAAACCCTCTGAACGGACTGGTATCGTCCTCGTCCTCTGCTGTGTCTGCGTGGCGCTCTGAGGCTGGTGTGACCAGCTGTTTGCTATCGCTGGGAGGTGGGTCTCTTGAAGAGCGCTGCTGGACAGGCGTTGTGAGTGCCTCAGGCATACTCTCTGCAGGGCTGCTAGTAGTAACCCCTCTAGCCCTTACCTGGTCTGCTTTGTACGGCTTGCGCACAGGGCTTACTTGTGCCCTGCCCCGCTCTTGAGGGAAGCTGCCACTGCTTGCATCTAGTGCCTGTTGGGATCCTTGTGACATTCTATCCATGCCTGATTCACTCAGCTCCCGGTGCAAAAGCGCCTATGCTCATTCCCGACCTTGTCGGAGATCACATGTATGTGCTGCCCTTGTGCTCCGGTGATTCTTCCGGGTAACCATTTGACCGTACCACCAGTAGCTCTGAACCACACAAAATCGTACACCCGGAACAACGCGTCTTGCTTCTAGCTGATGTGTCAGCATACTGTCCTCCCACATTGGCTGCACTTGGATGTATCTGGTCCAATGCTGTCCTCAGCGGGCGTCCCATTAGGTGTTCAGCAGGTGTTTCCAGGCTTCCTGCAATTGGTGTGGAGTGCAGTGTGAATAGTACTCTGGCCAACCTTGTCTGCCAATCGCCAGTTCCCAGTATCTTCAACTTTGCTTTTACTGTCTGCACCATGCGTTCCGCTTGGCCATTGCTCGAGGGGTGGAAAGGTGTTGCTCGAATTAGCCTGACCCCATTCCTCCTCGCAAAACAAATCATCTCTTGGGATGTGGAAGCCGAACCGTTGTCTGAAACGATGCATTTAGGTATTCCGTGAATACTGAAAATGTCCCGCAACTCTAGGACTACCGCTGCTGAAGGTACCGCTCTCTCTTCCAGCCATTTTGAATGAGCGTCCACAGGAATCATGAACACCTTGCCTCGGAAAGGCCCAAAAAAGTCAACATGGATCCTTGCCCATGGTTGGGTTTCAGGTTCCCAGCTAACGCTGTGTGTTTTGGGTGGGTTAGCTCGGAGCTGCTGACACTGTTGGCACTGGCATACAAACTTCTCTATGCTTTGGTCCATCTTAGGCAACATGTAGCTTCGTGCTACTGCCCTGGACTTGACAATACCATTGTGCGCTGCATGCAACATTTCCAACAACTCTTTCCGCAACCCATCAGGTATAACCACCCTACTCCCCCAAATAATGCAGCCCTCACAGAGTGACAATTCTGCTCTCCGGGTCCAGTACGGATGCAGATCATCTGATATGGCTGGGCCTTTAGCCCAACCCTCTCTCCCGTTTTTCTTGACAATGCGCAGCACTGGGTCTGTGTCCATTAGCCTGCAATCCGTGTGGCTTCGATTGGAGTGTCTGGGAACACTTCTAGCATTAACACATCCCCTACCGTCGGAATGTCTATCTGTGGCGTTTCTAGTGGCTTAAGGATGTTGAACCCGTAAAAATTCAAAATTTTATATTTATGCCAAACACTGTTCAACTTTTACACATCATATAACATGTCATTTCCCCAAATAAAAAAAAATTAGGGCGCCTAGTTTTAGCATAATCACCTATCAAAGTCACAAAATGGTAGTTGCGGTGTAGCAAAAATAATAAAAAATAATTAATTTGCAGAAACAAGATATTTCATATTGATACTTAATGATGTGAACTACTTCAAGACACTTTTGTAAACACAAAGCGATATATTTTTGTATTTTTAAAAAATTTATGAATATGGGTAAATTTTTGCATAACTTTGACTTTTGGCTACTACTGAAATATTCAAAACTAACTACCCTATTGTCAAACATGTTGTGAAATGCATTGATACACTGTCTTTCAGTTCCCGTAATTTTGAAATCATTAGTTAGTTACTTTTTTTTATTTTGGCTGCACTGTAATGGCCATTTCGTGACTTTGAAACGTGAATTTGCAAAAACTATGAGGCCTAATTTTTTTTTATTTGGGGACATGACGTGTAGGTGTTATCTGATGTGCAAAAGTTAAACGGTGTTTGGCACAAATATAAAAAAATTAAACTTTACGGGTCTAACGACCATTAACGCATCAGCGTGCCCTATGCTAGGTCCTGGTCTGCAAACAAGGTCATAGTCGAACATAGACAGCAACAAGCTCTACTGCAACTACCTCGGGGAAAGAATGTCTGGCGTCTGTCGAGCTGGATCTAGCAGACGTAAGAGGGGCTGGTGGTCTGCAACAATTGTAAACGGGCATGCTGTCACATACTGCCTGAACTTGTTAACTCCAAACACAATAGCTAAGGCCTCTTTGTCGATTTGTGCGTAATTACAGTAAAACCTCGTTAATTCGAAGTGCTCGGGACCGAAATTTTGTACTTCGAATTACATAACTTCGAATTATCGAATTTCAAAGGTTTTTTTTGTTTACAAAGTTGGTGTTTCTGCACCCATATTTACGGCAGTCTTCAAGAACTATAAAGCATTCGAATTGAAAAAGGGAATAGTAGTATGAAATAATTGGACCAAAAAAGTTTGTTGCATTTTTCTTGGTCGTTATACGCTGCGTTTTTCTTGGCAAGCACTGTACTGCAAGTAGCGCACATCACGTCTACTAGGCTGTCGGCAATTCTGCGCTTCCCCTTCCCTGTTCCAGGGCTCGATGTCTGCGACACGTTGCCTTTGCCACAGCATGTGATTGTTATTACTGCCGTATTTGCCGGCATATACGACGATCCCGCACATAAGACGTGTCATTGTTTTGAAGGTACAAAATCTTGAAAAATATTTAATTATTAATTTTGAATTTCCGGTAGAAAAATATTTTTTTCCTTTGCCAGAAACATAAATATTTTGTTTAAATATTTATAACGAATTTATTACAGTTTTATAAATATCATAGGAGAGAGAGAAACGAATAACATGGGCACTACTGCCCTCCGGGCGCCTAAGAGCCAAGGAAATGCACAGCGACGGTAACACGTGGCCTGCGACATCGTCAGTTCCCGGCCGCACGCCAAATGCTGCAGCAGCTGCTTGCAAAGTCATCGCATTCCTGTACGCTGTTGTCACCAACCAGCCAACACAAGACACAGGAATGTGTGGTACGGGACTTAGATCCTCGTTTTCTCCACCCGGAAGTTTTGTGCTGGCGAGACCAGAGATTAGAGCGAAACAAATCACTGCACGCAGTATCTAGAGCCTCGTTTTCTCCGCTCGAGAGTTTCGTGCTGGCGAATCAAAGGATCTAGTACCTAGATCCTCGTTTTGTCCGCCCGAGAGCAATGCGCTGGCGAGACAAAAGATCTCGGCACGCGCTCCAGATGTTTCGATCGCCAAACGGCTAACTGCAATGCGAGGTAAAAAAATGGGGCAGGGGCACTTGTAAAACAAAAGTAATCTTATACGTCGGCAAACACTGTAATTTATAAATGCATGGTTTTTGATCTCTAAGAGGCGGGAGAATTTTACAGACATCTTGAAGAATTTTTAGCTCAAAACGGTAAGTTTTACCACCCAACATCTCAGAAAAAAAATGTAAATATTTCACGCCGAGTCATTTTTACAAGTGCAATGTGATTTTCCAGTAGCTTTTCAAAGGAATACGAGACGTTTTGCAAGTTGAATTATTTCATTAACAATGTACCACACCCAAAATAGTAATTATGACTAACCCTCCTCCCGAATGAAAATTTGTAAACATGGTCGTTGAGTCATTTTCGCAAGTACAAAGTTATTTTTCAATTAGTTTTCCCAAGGAAAAAATCAGGTGCCGCGTTAGTTAAATATTATTTTTAAGGATAAGATGTTAAGTGATACACTGCAACAGTCAATGCAGCCAGCCAGACGGTTGTATGGCATCAGTGCAGTGCACAAAATGTGGCAACGTAGCACGGGAGACAGCAGACACAGAGACATTGTCTGCTATCTGTTCTCTCCTCCCACGAGTTGCCAGTTACAAGATACCAGCCGAACACAGGAAACAAACGTGCTTCTTTTGCCTGTCATTCTGCTGGCCGTATTCTCCTAGAAGCTGCATTGTTGACTTTTGACTCACGCCTGAAAGTGGGAAGGGGGAGGGAGGTCAGGTAGAAGAGAACAAGGACTATACTCCATCCACTCTAAAGTTGCAGCGGAAATAAAAATTGCTAACGAAGTAAATCAAAGCAATTGAATTATGTCTTCACTCCTAACAGTGTGATTGAGCCGTTACAAACTTAACTTGTATTTTCCAATAATTCAAATGAAATTTATGGTGTGAAAAAATTTTATTGTCATTCACTTGACTGTATTAGGAGCAACCTTAGAATGGATAGGGTATAGGAGGCACTTTCAGGGTGACGCTGGCATCTGCTTGGTATGTGGCTAGCTTGAGGGAAGTGGAGAAGTTCTAAAAATAAACCAGCTCTGCCAGGGTGGGGGGTGGGGGGGGATGGGGTTGACACAGTGTGACCAGGCTACCTTCTTCCTCATCCTCTCCTCCACTCATTCACTCCGCCTCCGCTTCTCCCTGGCCACTGAAATACTCCAGACTCGTGGCACATACACACGTGTCTTACCGTAACTGTATCAGCTCACAGTGTGGGAGGAAAGCACAAAATCACGTGATCGTCATATCACAAAGCATCAGGCTGTCGCACGATGTGCCATTCCTGCCTTCCATTCTTCTTTTACTCTCTCTTTTCGCGTATCATCACACACCAGTGTTGCCAACTTAGCGGAATTCCCGCTAGTTTTAGCAGGGAAAATTATTGTTCGGCGGAGAAATTTTCTATTTAGCGGACAGCGGAATTTTTGGCGGATTTTTAGACACTTAACAGCGGAAATCAGCGGTTTTGTAAAATGTTCTGGTATCTTCGATATTATATGAATTTCAGCGAAGAGGGGTGGGAACAGATTAAACCTGATAACATGTAAGCAGCCAAGCAGTTGCTATTAAAAAAAGTTAAGGATGGAACAAATATGGCGGCATGTTATTTCAAAGTTCAATACATATTATATTTACGCTATTGCCACGACAGATGCACAGAATGCGTCGTAGGTATTTATTAAGCGAAGTGCCATTCATAATAAATTGTTTTGCGAAAAAATGAAAACATTCTTAAAAATACCAAGTTATTTTACCTTTTATGTTGTATTACACATACACATTTCACGTGTAAGTTTTACTGTTCAAATACGGTACTTTCTTAAATAAATTTTAATATCTTATAATACGAACTCTCTGACATTGAATATTGTTTTCGTCGCAACAAACTACTATAGACAAGCCCATAATAAATTTACACTACGCTTAAAAAGCAACCTTTTTTTTTTTAGTTCTATTGGCATAGGCGGATATATTTCGACACTTCACGTTCAGATACCAGCAATTATTCTGCTGTCAAGTGTTCAAAAAAATATCAGATTGAAATAAGGATTTTTACAACAAAAACTAAATATGTAAAATAATTTATGTCGTATTATATATTATTATTCCTTTTAGCGGAATTTTAGCGGATTTTGTAACAAAATTTAGCGGGCGGGAATTCTTTGACTTGGCAACACTGTCACACACACACACTCATTCGAACTCGAGCGCCGTGCGCAAGCAGACAGCAAGGAAGCCTCAAGGTCAGCGCGACACGGGTAGGCGCGGTAACGGAAACAAAGCCAGAGCTGTACAAAGCCACACGATACAGCATTATTCTTAGATTTCGCACACTTTACTGACTTCTCTATCAAAATGACTTCGAATTACTGGGACTTGATCCCTGTTTGGGCCAGAAAAAAGCTTCGAATTACAAATTAACCGAATTTCGAATTAACCAAACTTCGTAGCATGTAAAATCCTATCCTCACGTTCGGGACCGACCGATGTCTTCGATTTATATAGCATTTCGAATTAACCGAGTTCGAATTAACGAGGTTTTACTGTATTCTCGTGCTTATGCAAGGAGCGTGACCCAAAAGCAATGGGTCTCTCACTGCCGCCCTCTTGTACCTGTGCCAGCACTGCTCCAAGACCATACTCTGAAGCGTCACATGTCAGTACCACTGGCTTTGCTGTACCGTAGTGTACTAAGACAGCATCGGACTGGCGAAGGCCCTTCGCGGCACAGAAAGCATCTTCATGGACCTGCGTCCACTCCCATTTCTGCCCTTTGTCTAGAAGTCGATGTAAGGGTTCTGCTACGTTGGCCTTGCCATGCAGGAAACTTTCGTAGAAATTAAGCATAGCTACGAAGGACTGGAGCTCCTTCCTGCATGTAGGGGCTGGGGCATGGTGTAGTATAGCTTTCACCTTCTCGAGAGTGGGGTGAAGTCCAGTACCATCCACCCGGTAGCTGAAAAACATCATAGATGGGACTGCAAAATAGCATTTCGGTTTCTTCAACTGCAGCCCGCTTCCTCAACATGTCTAAGCACCTGCTGCACCCAGAACCATCGCTCCTCTTCACTGGACCCAGTGATGAGAATGTCGTCCAGCAGTACAACCACACCCTGTATCCCAGCTAGTAGTGTTTCCATTAACCTATGGAACACAGCTGTTGTACAATGGATACCGAAAGGAAGTTGTTTCACCTTGAACAGTCCCTTCATCGTACTGTCAGCAAGTTTGCGGCCTCTCTGCAAATATGAATCAGCCAGATCTAACTTGGAGAAAATTTTACCCCCGGCAAGGTTGGAGAATGCCTTGGTTGTTGGTAGTGGGTAAACCTCCTTCTGGCACACCCTATTCAAAGTACATTTGTAATCGCCACACAGCCGTACTGATCCACTAGCTTTGCGAACAACACAAATGGGAGTGGCCCAACTGAAATATGCTACCGGATCGTAGACCCCTTGCTCTACCAGCCTGTCTACCTCCTTCCCCACAATATCTCCAAGTGTGAAGGGGACTGAAAGGCATTTACGAAAAACTGGCTTCGCAACCACTGCAATCGGAACGGGGACTGGTTGTCCAGCGTACTGTCCTAACTCAGTGCTGGCAAACACGTTCTGGTGCTGATTTACCCCTTTTGCAGCTACCTCTGATCGCGGCATGAAAATTCCTGCTACAGACGTCCCTAAGGGCTTCATCCAACTGCGCCCCAAAAGACTTGGCCCCTTCCCTTCAGCCACCAGTAGGGGTAACCTCGCCCGTGCAGTGCTCGTCTGCACCTGAACATCCATGACCCCAAGCACGCGCAACTTCTCTTGAGACCATGTGTGCAGCAATAATTTGGCCTCATGTAATGCTGGTTTTTCTGGCCACAAAGCCTCAAATGTGTCATTGCTGATTGTGTGCCCAGCCCCTGTTTGAACCTCCATCTCTAGCACACGTCCGTCCAATTGCACCATCAGTGTAATTGGTGGTTGGCTATGGGGTGCCATTGCCTGTAAGTTGTACAGGCTGTATAGTCCACTCTCGTCGTCCGCTCGGTCCCTACAGCCTATGTTGTACGCCGTGTTGCTCGGATCTCGATGCGGCTTCTGTTTTGTGCCGGGATTGTGACTTTTCTTTTTTTTGGAAATACACGTGCGTTCCAAGTGCCCAGATTTGGAACAGAAGTTACAAACAATGTTTCGATGAAGGCACCTATCTGGAAAATGTGAGCCGTTACGCCAGCAAGGTGGCTGGTCGTGCAACTGGTTTGGTGACCTGTCCTCTGCAGAATTGTTTTAGAATGTGGAGGGATGATGTCTGGAAAAGCTGATTTGGTGCACATCCTCTGCCTAGTCCTTCACCTTGCCTTGCAAATGTTCCGACACTCCTACTAGCTGCTTCGGCCGCTGTAGCCATATCTAAGGCTACCTGGAAGGTTAACTTGTCCTTCTGCAACACTCATGCTGTAGCTTTTCGTCCCGCACTCCAAAGACAAACCGATCGCGCAGCATTCTATTAAGGTCCTGGAAGTTACAATGGGCAATTGACTCGCCTTCCTGCTGGTCCCTCTTGTGTAACTTGAACGTCTCCACAATCGCAATGGGCCTGGGTTCGAAGTGGTCGGACAAATGCTCCAAAATCACTTTAATGTCGACATCACTTGTTGACCTAGGCAAACACAGGGATGCCACTAGGTCGTAGAGCTCCGCCCCGGACAATGTAAAAAAATTGCTTTCTTCTCGGCATTTACTGTTACAGCAGAGTCCCGATGTTACGAGTACTGGATTTTACGAGGCATCGATTTTACGAGGCCATTTTGAGGAACCGTCAAAAATTATTAAGGTTTATTTAAAATAAAAATTTGAAAATCTCAAAAAAAAAAAAAAAAAAGTGAAATCGCAATAAAACTCACTTTAAAAAAAACATTTACGGGTCCACAATGATAAGAACATAACTTGTAGTTTTGCTCTTTGTAACAGGAATGTTGCAAGATGGAAAAAATAAATAAATAAATAAAAAATAAAAATTTGAAAATCGGTCAAAAACTGTGGCAGTAGTGTTAACTTTGAAACGAGCGCCAACGTGACGAGCGTAGAGGAAAGACAGGAGCTTAAACCTCCCTCCCTATTCCTCCGCACCGTATTAACCGCCGCTATAATACCACCCAAAGTCCAAGAAAAACCCTTTTCCCAGATTACAGAATGAAATTTGTTGTTTATCAATGCAAACGCACATTATAAGTTCCCGACTGCGCAAATGGCTAGTTACGGTGCCAGACAGCGAGCTGGCAACATCGCAAGCCAGCGAGTTGGCAATGCAACATGAACATCCGGTTCGGATGCTGACTGTCGCGGGTTATTGTTTGTTCGGGTATTGTGTGCACGTGGTGTGTCGGCTTTTGGATATTGTGATATTACTGCTCTTTGATTTGGGTGCGTACCCATTTAGTATATAGAATTTAAAAAAATATTTATTTCCTTGTATACAATAAAGATATCATAAGTCTATTACACTGCTATCTCGGGCCATAAATACTGGTGACAAGCACAGGCTGTATGACGCGACGTAAGAAAATGCGGTGTGGCAGCGTCTGCCTCCTACCGTTCTGTGCTGTCTGTGATAACTAACTGTACTCCGCCTCCCAGGCACCTCTCGTCATATGGCTAAGCGACTGGTGTAGGAGGGGTGGCTGGCAGACTTTCTCCCCTCCCCGCTCCAAAGTGTGTTGCGCACTGAGCAGTACGCACGATTGATACCAGCCACCCACTCTGGCCGGCAGCTTGCCTACAGACATGCACGCACCCACACACATTCTCTGCCACCGCCCGTGTACTACAACACTTTTGACCTGGCGAGCGACGTAACATGGTGCGTGTGTAAAAAGTTGTTATAGAGCTGTGTCTGGAGGGACGAAGAAATTATTTACGTGAAAGTATGCTACATTAATTTGAAACCCTGATACAGCTGTTCTCATATCATTGTAGTGTAATACACACATTGTGTAAAGTATAAATATTTATGCGTACATAAATAAACACGGCCTTGCAATGTACATTTTTCTTCGTCTGCAAATATCAATACCATCTTTATTAACATATGTTACCATCTTTATTAACATAAGTTACCATCTTTATTAACATAAGTTACAGTAAAACCTCCTTAATTGAAAGTGCTCGGAACTCAATATTTGGACTTTGAATTCAATTGCTATGCGCGAGCATAATAAAGAGCATTCCCCCCCTTTTTTTTTCCACCCCCCCCCACACACACACACACACACTACATACAAAACTGGTGAACAACTGCTCAGTTGCAGCCCCTGGCAACGCACCAGGCGATAATACCAGATAACCTACCACATGACTCATCCCATCCTTCTGCCACCCCTTTCTCCTTACTGATTCTGAAGACGGAGAGCGATAAAGGGAGGAAAGAGCTGAGTTCAGATGCCGCCAACAGCCAGCAACTGTAAACAAACAACTGTGTTCTCTACCCTCCCCCTTAATCCCGTCCTGCCATTCTCTAGCTTTAACAATGGCGTGCCGGCAAATGTCATTTCAAGGTCTGTGGAGAAATTTCCGCACAGATTATATTGTTTATCGATCGCACAGTGCATAGCGTCCTTGGTCATACACTACCAAGAGTTAAAAAGGAAGTGGGAGGAAGGGGGGAGATACAGTATTTACTCGTGTACTGCCTCCCCGCACGTAGAGCCCCCTATCCCCCTCAATTTCAAAGTAGTAAATTAGAGAAAAATTAATATTCCATGTATAACCCTCCCACGCCTTTAAAAAAAAAAAAAAAAAAAAAAAAAAACATCTAAACGTAATACAAACACGCAGCAACAGCCGGACACATCTTGTCTGGCTTGGCCGCAGAGCGTAGCAGCGGACAAGTTTATCAGTAGTTGAGTGTCAGCCCGGGCAGATGGCTAGAAGCATGCGGGAGGATGAGGCCCGGGAGGGCTGATGTGAGTACAGGCGGAAGGGTGGGCGGCTCACGTGATGCTGCGTTCCCACATTCTTCAGTTTTGCAAGCTCTGCTGTGAGGTACACATACAAGTAGAGGCCATTGTTATCGGTAACTGCTAGCAGTAGTCGCGGCATTCTTGTTTTCTTGTCAGTTTATTTAGTTACGTCGTTTGATAATGTGGAAAAAACAGTGCAGTTTAACTGCTGAATTTAAGATAAAAGTGGTGAAATATGCTCAAGAGCATTAAAAAATAGTGCCGCGAGACATTTTGATATTGACTGCAAAAGTGTGCGCATAAGTTTGATAGCCTGTAAAGCAATGGGCCGTTTATTTTTTTTTTTTTTAAGTTTGATAGCCGGTAAAGCATGGGCCGGTTTTTTTTTTTTAAGTTCAATAGCCGAAGCACGACCATGTCCCTTAAAATAGAATCTTTAACCTTGAACCTTCCATTGTTTACAAACACAATTGGCGCGCTCCCGCGCTGTTACTATCGGTACAGACTACCGAGACACGTTAATTAGTTGATGTAAGCATTTCTATTACAGCTTACTATTATTGTTTGCATTTTTGTGAAAGTCCACAGTAATAATCGGCACATAAAACAAATATGTCGGTAATTTGAGTGCTTACACATTTTTTTGGCAGTGATGGTACCTAGTTTGTCCTGTGTATAGCCCCCTCCTAATTTTTAACACAAATTTTGGGCAAAAAAGGAGGGACTGTACACAGTAAATATGGTAAGGAGTAACTCCATGCTGTGCTGAGTTGCGTCATCAGGGCTAGCGGACCACTTTGCACGTACACTGTTGCCATATCTCCGCTGACCCGTAGCCAACATGTGACGCGCTGCACACGTTACTTGCAATATTTATGATTCTGAAATTTTATGGGGCATTTTTCGCAATATATTGACGAATAATAAGTGTAACTTTGTGTATATTTTAAGTACATATATGCTTCGAATTACATAACTCGGGGAATTTAGAATTAACCAAACTTCAAAGCATGCAAAATCCTATCTTTACGTTCGGGACCGAGTGATGGCTTCGATTTAGTATACAGCATTTCGAATTAACAAGGTTCTACTCAAATATTTCATTAGTACATGTATGATTTTCCCCTAAGAAGCTTCCGCAAAATTACTCATCGAGGCGACTCGCGGCCGTATTTACTTTTGTGGGGCAGGGGAAGGGGTGTACGCACACCCCGTCTAGGGTGTACCTGTTTCGGAAGGCGTATATTCATTAAAACAAATACATAGATGTATTTCATTTTAGAAATGTGTTATTTTTATGATAAAAGATGATACAGCTGACTAACAAGAAAACTGCTATTTCGATGCAATTTTTGGGGTTTTGGAGGGTCAAAATTGCTCGGATACGATTTACGAGGTCAGCGATTTTACGAGGTCATTCTCGGGCACCGTGAGGCCTCGTAAAATAGGGGTTTTACTGTACTTTATTTGCCACGAAAAAGTACTGAAGCCTCTCGGAATAAGTTTTCCAGACGTCCTGACCCAGAATGAATTCCCCAAACGAATTAAACATTGCCATTGTAGGTTATGTGCGGCCGGCCCGCCACTATCAGCTTATCCACATGGGTCCCTCACGCTACCGGAATACATGAAGTTCGCATCACCTAGTCGCCAATGTAGTATACTCCGGAACCTCAGCGAGTAACACACAACTCACCGAATTGTCACGTCAACACGAGTGTTGTGGAAACGCAAGTCATCACTTGACTCGGGTCCCGCCATAATTGGGTAAACACTCTCGCGCGCACGACATTGAGCACTGTCTACATAACCTAGAGTACACTACAGTTACAGAAATGTGTGGTTGTAAAAAAACCAACAGACATTTGGTATATAATGGTATTCTTTAGCACATGTAACAGTGATAACGTCACACAAATATTGGAAAAAAAAAAAAAAAAAAAAAAAAAAAAAAAAAAAAAAAAAAAAAAAAAAAAAAAAAAAAAAAAAAAAAAAAAAAAAAAAAAAAAAAAAAAAAAAAAAAAAAAAAAAAAAAAAAAAAAAAAAAAAAAAAAAAAAAAAAAAAAAAAAAAAAAAAAAAAAAAAAAAAAAAAA
>PNEQ01066111.1:65332-76796 GCA_003012365.1 Medauroidea extradentata | reverse complement strand
TGACACTAGGATCCCAGGGTGCTTCACGAATATTCTGTTTCTGGTTGCAACACAGTTTTGAAGATAGTTTGTTTTAGTCGCTCGGTTGAGTCTCAAGTACCCGGCCTACAATGTTTGAAAGTGTGATATGTCTCTTCGAGCAATAATAAGTGATTAAATACACTTAAAGCATACAGGGCACAAAACAGAAAACTTGACAGGGCTTGAGCGACCCTAGATTTCATGTTAAATTGTAGTTTATAAGTTTGTGTAGTTATTAGTTATTTTTTTCAATGGGCTGCACCGTTTATATTTATTTTCACAAGAATATTAAGAATGACAACATTTGCAATGTGTGCATTGTGACCATTAATTTCCTATTTAAAATACCGTAATTGAATGTCTAATTTCAGAATTACAGGGCATGCTGCATAGTCGTTATTGATAATACATACACAATGTCTTTGTGTGTATTTTTTTGCTTATTTTATTTCTGTGATTCAAAATAAAGATGTTCACTAAATGTATATGCCGGCAGGAGCGCTGGGCGGCAAGTTTCGGAATACGACACGTGTGTCCGCCATTTTGTGTGACTATTTCCGCAACCGGGAGGATGTAGTCCCTGGGGATGCAAGAGTTTATTTTTTCTTCTTAGTGCTGGAGATGGCTGAGAATGAATGTGTTTGATGGTCGAGGGGCGTAAGATGTGTCGCCCAGCATCGGGCTAGTGTGCATGATTTCTCAAAGGCTGAACCAACGCATAGTTGAGACAGTAAATAATTATCTGCAGAGAGTAGTATATTGGCCGGATTGGCGCGTGGGTTAAATAATTTACCTGGATTTCAGTTTTGTAGACAGAGCCCACTGAATGTTACGTTTGTAAACACGTGGAGTGTTATAAATTGTGTGGTTAGCGAATAAAACACAGTTTCCGTATTCAAATTGAATTCTGCGTTATTCGCTTGGTATTACTGACCGTGCAGTTATTTTTCTTTATCTCATCAAACCACCCATGGACTGAGAAGAGAGTTGCTCTACCGCAAAGTGTGTAGGAGGGTGCAGGCAGAGGCTAATACTCTGAGAAGCAGTTTGCGGGATGGAGGCCCACTATAATACAGCACAACTTTTTTTTACACCCCCTGTTTTCATACTTTCCCACATTTTACACCTAGTTTTCATGGTCCAATTTGCAGGTTTAATATTATAAATTTTTTTATACTACCATACCTTGAATATTTCAATAATTATTCCAGGCTCCTTCAGAAATGTAAAAAAAGGTGCCACTGTATTGTTCTTAGTGTCTCCCAACTGTCGACAAGTTCCTGAACTTATTCAAAGTAGTTACCATAGCATGCTATAATTTTATCAATTGCAGTATGTATATCTGGTACCTGTGGCCCTTTAGGAGCTCCTCCAAAGACACATGTGTTCCTGACAGAAGATGCGGCTCCAAAGTCGGAGGCGACTTGCTGAATTTGCTGTGCTAGTTCTCGCGTAGGTGCAAGGACTAGCGCAATGGGGCCATCACCTCTAAACAGTGGTTGTTGGTGGTTGATATGCACTATTGCAGGCAGCATATACTGGGGACAATCACAGCCTTTGCAACAGCAACCAAATACAACACAACACAACTTAAGTGTACAACTTAACTACATAATTACACTGTTCTTAAATTGCTGCTGTTTATGAAGCTTCTGTCATAACACAAGAATACTATTTACTGCAGCACTGATGGATAACCTGAAATGCACACACATTTAGGTAATTTCGCCTGAAATGCCACAGAACATTAAATTAACCAACTGCAAATTATTTATATTTTACCATTTTACATACAAGCATATCAAATGCCGCACTTGAAGGCTATTCATAAAATAAAGCAGGTTTATTGTAAATTAATGTTGATGGAGAACACTGAATTAGCAAATTTCATATCATTGATGTTTTGCTGTTTACATAAAAGTTTACCAAATGTTGCACATGGACACTATATTTAACAGTGAATTAATATTAGCACTTGTGCATGTCAAAGTTTATTTCTTCTTTCAGATAAAAGCCAACTATACAATTGAGCCTTTGCAGGAGTTATAAGTAATAAAACAGCATTCAAGGAACACCTACCGCAAGGGTCTTGCCAGAGCCTGTGCGAGCAATACCGACCATGTCTTTACCACTGAGTGCGATAGGCCAGCCCTGGGCCTGGATGGCTGTAGGTGACGCGAAGCCCTGCTTCCTGCAGCATAACACACAATACAAGCCTCTTCAGGAACACAAATTACTATTCATGTAATTTAATATTCATTTCCTATAATAAACACACATTTAGAAGGAAAAAAATCATACAATTTGATTAACTCTAACAAATAGTCAACCTACACTATTAATCTCAAATTATCAGTGGTAAAAAAATAACAGTTCACAACACTAATTTCGAATCAGAGTGCTATGTAAAATACCACAATCAAATCAGGATACACACTTACTTTTGGAAAGTTCTCTAATTCACTAGGTGCCTTAAGTTAGGATACATTTATATTCCTACAGAAAATACAACTACGTTTTTATTCAAATTGCAATGCTTGTAGTATTGACTCACCTAATTCCATCAAGTACATAGCCTGGAAAGTTACCCTCTTCAAAAAACTGAATAGGATTTGGAATGTCATTGCCAATGACAGTAACTTCTTGACTTGCTCGATACTCCATCACATCATCATATGACCTACAAATAACAAAAAACACGTGGTTCTATGAACAGTCTATTAAAAAAACCACAGTGATAAGAACAACTTTCTTGGATACGTTTATCGCTACCGGTAGCTACATACTACAAAAGTGCTATGAACTCAAGTACAATAGAGATTTGAAAAAATTGACCAGGGCCAATTCATGTATGTCATTTTGTCATGCTGTATGATACAAGGGTTATATTTATGTGTTTATAAAGGAAATGCACAGACAAGGTAATAATTAGTTGCAGGGCGACAAACTTGGGACTAGAGCAGATTTTTGTGTTTGCCGAGTAATTATAAGTAGCAGTACAATCACAATTTTTGTTCCTGTTATGTGATTTGCACACAAAGCCTAGGCAAAGCACATGCCAAATTTAGTTATTTAACTATTATTTTAAATCTGAGTTTTAAATAAGGCAAAAAAAGTGTTTTAAGCTTAACATTTAGTCTCCTGCACAAGTATTCAGACCGTAGCCCCACGTGGCCATAAACTACATCAAGTTATTCTTCAAAACAAGTGTAATTTCCATTTCATCTCTCTCTACACACAGAGAAGCAATTTAATTACTATATTTGTGTTGTTCACAACATGCACACCTGATAACAGTGAAGGTGGTTTAGCATTACAGAACGTGGTAACTGTATGCCTGTATTGTACCTGACTGCAAAGCTAAGTAAATGTCTCAAACTGATTACCAATTTCATTTCACGAAAGCCCAAATGTGTGAGAGTGTGCTTATAGCTAGATCAGGGACTGAAGAAAGTAAATAGACTACACCACCCTGAGGTACACTGATGAACGAACACTATACACCCAGAGATCTCTGTTTCCGACTCAGCTGGGCCGAACAGCAGGGTGGCGCCGTTACATCGCAGTCGACCTCAGAGGCAACATGGTGTCAATGCCATACTAATAGTGTCCGTACACTAACTGTTCACACATTTATACCCCATTGGGGGCTAGCCGATAAGTAATTCATGCTTTCTCTGCACAAGATATTTGAAACTACCAGTACTTAAAGAAATTTTTTAGCCCATTAGTAACTGTAGCGGATGATGATATAGGGTGGGATGGCTCAATTGTATCATTAAAACTGTAAACGTACCTGCTGACAATGTTTTGGTGCGGGACATAGAAGTTCTTAGCAAAAGGTTGCAGTGTTTCCATTTCCCAATGGGGCTTGCGTAGCTGTACGCCAGCTTGGCGGCCTCTTCCTCCAACACCGCCACCTCTACCGCCCCTAAAGCCATTTCCACGGAAACTTCCATCACCACCTACACCACCCCTGAAGCCACCACTTCCTCTACCACCACGGCCTCTACGGTCTTCACGGAAACCACTCCGCCTCTCCCCGTCTCTGAACCTGCAAAATATAAACAAAGTGCTATCACCATGAGCATACTAAAATCTGGCACAGTTTATAAGCACTCTGTAGCCAAGACTAAAATAACTAGATACCTTACTTAAATTAGGTAGGCCTACACATAACTGCTTTACATTATTAAACATTTTAATTTCTAAAATGGAAACAAACCTCATTAGCAATGAAAACTAATGAAAGCTGAAAAATCAACTTCGCTCAACAAAATAAAAAATCGGTAGATCCACAAAGGATTAAATGACGATCACAAATAGTGTAATATTTGCAGGGTTTCAAGACTTATGTATTGAGTTCTAGACACGCCATCCTGGTAGAATCAGCTGTGCTCATGAGTGATACCAGCAGCTCTAAGCAAGCCAGATGCAGCTCATGGGTACAAAAGTTTGTAAAGCTGCGGAGCATTTGATTAAGGTATATGCTAAAGCAGGGGTCTGGAAAAATCTAAACTTCTGGGTGCAAAATTATGCTATTTTAGCAGTTTTAGTACTGATCATAAAATATAATATGGCTAGTACAAAACCTGAATACTTTTATGACAAAATTTGACTGAGTGGTGAAGAATTTAACGAAGATACGTTTATCAAACCCAGAGACTTGTCCACTCAAAATCAGTAGGTATTATTTAATAGGTACCAAGTGAACCATAATTTGCATTATAATCTAAAATAATATAAAATATTACTTCCATCAAACCCATTTAGTACCAACAGGTATTTTGATGCCCTCAACTTAAAAAAAAATCATATAAATTTTCGTATCTATCACCAATACTCTGATGTGCTATATTATACGTAGTGAAGGTTGGTACTACAAGTCACAGAGTGTGCTGCACCTGCACTACCTGTCTGCTGGAAATACTTTGTTTACAAGATGTCTTCCAAGCAAACACATGTACCATGAAAACAGTAAGTATTGGTTACATAATTGTAATAACTTGTCAAAATGCAATTACTCAAAAATTAAGAATAGATTACTAGGAGTGCAAATAAAAAAAAATATTTTTTCAAGATATTTACATGAATAATGTTTTGTGGCAAGCTGAACGCAAAGTAAGTAAGCATTAAAATGCCCCTTGGGACTGAACTCAGAAGTGTGCAGATACCAATATAAAAATACTGTATCAAGTAAATAACTCTCACATTTTGCTATCCAGGCCAGTAACATACATCTATGGCTTATAAACCCCTCCTGTTAATGACTTTTTTGCTCATATGTCCAATAAGAGGAAAATTTTTGGTGAAATAGTTTTTATACCTAATTTTGGCTATTCTATAATAATGGTAAAGATATTTATTATGATTTTGCGTACAATATAACGTATGTACATATATTTTTTTCAGACGTGAGATACTTTCCCTTGCAGAAGCTATGGACTACTTTGAAAATCTTCCCGACGACGAATTGACCACTGCCTCCAGTTGTCACCATTTCCCCCTGGGCTGATGGAGCACCGCTGAGGATTCTGGAGACAAAAGCTGTAACAACCCTGATGTCCTACCTCCTAAACTACTTACCACCACGGCTGAAATCCATACCGCCGAAGACAACGAAACAGAAGATTTGCCTATGCAGCTGATGAGCTAGATGACAAGTCAGATGAGAAGCCTCCAGCAAGAAAAGTGATGTCTAGTATGGCACTGTGTGATTTCAGATGGACTGAGGGAGACCTACCTGCAGCCCCAAAAAGTGTCTGGTATGCCACCTATGACTCATTCTAGATCAGAAAATCATTCTTTGGATTTTCTTTGCACTTTTTTGGTGGAAGAAGTTATGGGTGAAATATTCTGTATTATATGCTACACAGAACAATAATCCTAGATTTTCTTTGTCTATTGAGGACATTTATGATTTTGTTAGCATTGTTTATTTCGGTGGATATGTCCCACTTCCACGTAAAAAAAATGTTTTGGGAAACCGTAGACTGTGCAAAACATCCTTGTTTCAAATGCCATGTGTAGGAATAAATTTGAACATATCACAAAATTCTTTTAGTTTTGCAACAATAAGGAACTTGATGGCAGGGATAAAATGGGTAAAATCAGACTCCTACTGGATTTGCTCAGTAGTAAATTCACTGAAAATGCTCCTGATTATAAGATTATTTTTATTGATGAGACTGACACCTTATTTTGGTACATATGGGTATAAACAATTTTTTAAATTGAAACCTGTACAGTTTGGCTTCAAGGCTTGGGATATGGCTCAGAGCTCACGATATTTCCTTGCTGCAGTGTGTTAGGGCATTGTTAGGGAAATATGGACAGGCAGCATTGTGTCCAGGACCACTGCAACTTTGTGACAAAGCCTCCAAGCCAGTATGAACATCTCATGATGGTCACATCACTTCCACTGGCAACCGTCGTCGGACACGTGCACACTGCCGAAGAAACAAGACACCAGTAACCTGTAGGAAATGTAACGTGCCACTGCACATTCACTGTTTTGAAGAATTCCACAACCAATAAAATACTGCTTGTATTCAAACCGTATAAACTAACTTGAAGTTGTAAACCAAAAGTAATGTTTTTCTTTAGTGAAAGATTTTTTAAAAATTTGTTTTACCTCGAAAATATTTGAATATGTGACTATCTGCCTTTTATGTCATTTGAATTAGAAAAATCCTGAATATAATTGAAGAAAATCCTTGGGGTTGGTGTAAAATAGAGAATTTAGACAAGGGTTGCAGTAAAAACAAATTACATTATCTTGCAGACCACCAATAATTTTACAACTAGTTTTCAAATGGAAAAACTGTGACTTTTGATCTCCGGATAATATATGACTACCTCACTCCCAAGGGGCATTTTGATGCCTCCCTTGTATTTTCTAAACTGTGAGTTGGATTAAAAAACTGGTAACTAAGGATGAATTAATTGTAAATGGTCCTTTACTAATATGTGAATTTAAAAAGTTACTGTCAATGGGCAAGTAAATAAATAGTGGAAAGGGATGGTACCCCTCCCAAAGGCAGGGTTTATTGTACCCCGTGTGCAGGCTTCTGGCAGGGTGCCAGTTGTCAGATGATTTACCCCTCAAGGAGGACACGGAACAAGGCACTACGCTGGGGAAGTGACGGAATGACAAATTAGTGGAAAATGGGATCTCTCGAACAAAACTGCCTGCCAATGACACGGTCCGTGACGTTTCCCACATGTGAAAAGTTGGGGACCAGCCCAGCCAAAGTTTACACCCACATCTCCTTGGTGGGAGCCGAATGCTCGAACCACTCTGATGCAGTGGCTACCGTCCATTAAACAAATAGTGTTTTTTAACTCCAAGAGGTCATTTATCACCAGTTAATGCTTGCCCCACACCAAATATTCTGTGCTTGAATTATATATAAAACATTATATTTTTTAAACCAAAATTAAATTCTATGAGAATATTTTGAAAACTCATCCAGAATTTCTCTCCCTACAAAGCTGTACGTCTCAGTATTGGACAGAAAGTGATTACTTATTCAATACAGTCCCCTAACCAGATCCTAGATCTAATCATAATAAAGCTGTAGAAATGAAATCTAAACACGTGTTTGATAATGAATGTGTCATCTTTCAGCGATGTTTCACATGCTGAAGGAACATTCACCAACATTGATTAAAACCTACCTACTTACGATATAATTAAAATTTGCAGTTCACTCAATGTTTATAAGTCAGGCGGATACGTTTATCTTTCAGTGCAAACAATATCGTTTACAGGATTCACAAGTGGTTCAGAAAAAAGTGAACATTCAAAAAACCCCTGATAAATTTTATTTTCAATCAGTTTGTATTATTCCTCTGCATGTAAACAAGTGCATGGTTTATAAATTGTTAGGTCTACATTACACTGCTCAGAAAAATTATACCAACAATACCTGCTCATTACACACACATGTTCGACTACAGCTATCATAAATGGTAGGTTAAATGTACCCATGTAAGATCTATATAAGAAGGGTTTCTGTAAATAGCCTATTGAATATATGCACTGTACTCTCTTTTCTCCCGAATAATTTCTATATGGTTCGTAAATAAATCCAAGAATTTAATAATGAAAATGTCTACTATAAAGTTTAGCTCATTTAAATTTAAACAATACAGCTACAATACAATACGATCTGTTTAATGTTACGTAATTCCAAACAAAACCAAATGTAACTGTTCTACAATATCTAGAACTTTATACAAACAGACAATTGTACATACCTACATTTTATTTTGATTCTTTAACATATATAACAAAATTAACATATTTTTTCATTGTACAACATATGATGCATTACATAAACTTATTTCAAGTAATGAAGCACTCTCACTCTTTCTCTTGGTCAAACTATTAACTTTGTGCCGTCTGTTTTACTGATCGCAGATAGACTGTACACATGTGCAGCTAACAACGGAAAAGTCTAACCGCTCTTGAAGAGTCACTTTATGGTTGCGTGTGTACGCTAAACTGTCCAATCGTAAGATCCTACATAGTTTACCAAACACAATTTATCAATCATATAAAACACAATTATGTTAATTTCAATTGATTTTATTTCAGTATCAGTATATTTAAATAGAAAATACACGGAACTACATTTGGTAATTCCCTGCCAACCATACATCCAGAAAGGCAACTACTATTGGTAATACTGAATTAAATGCAGTAATGACTAGTGATTTATTATTCAAAAGTTAAATCTTTATTGCTCACTTTGTCTCGAAAGACCTACAGCAATAGCAACAATAATAATAAACCACTAACAAAAAGATAAAACATGGCAGGCTGTGCGAACCATTCAATTGTGGTCTATATGGCTGGTTTGCTGGATGGCAAGAGAGCATCGCTTCCTATTGTTTAGCTGGGATAGTAAAATTTCGGTACCCTAAGACGAGCGTCCTGCCGTGACACAAAACTGTCACCGCAGTCTTACACTTGAACATCAAGGGAACCACGTGCCCTTTATAACTAAAGTTACAGTAAAAAAAAACTTCTACATTCCACCCTATTTTCACTTCGCAGTATTGTGCTACAGGCTCAAAGCAAGAAACGTGTCAATGATGACAGTTGCATATTCTGGAGGATGCAAAACCACGGATCCATGCTCCTCGTAAAGTCGCGGCTGCTGTCATGGAACCTTTGCAACTTGAGATAAATGGGTTGATTAAGGAAAACGTAATCACGAAGGTGGAAATGCTCACCGAGTGGGTGAACTCCCTGGTAATGGTACACCAACAAGACAATAGCATAAGGATTTGCCTATATCATCAGGACCTCGATGCAGTAGCAGCCGGCATGTAAGCGCACAGGTGAACGTGCACACCCAGTTTTCAATGAAGCAGTTTTGTAATATATTTCGAGCATTCTTATGTGTTTTGTAGCACCAGTACAGTTTAAAATGTTTGTCTAACTGATCACAAATGCACGGAGTTTTAATGCTGTAAAGCTGCGATGTTGCAACACTGTACTGTGCACAACAGAGCTGTGCTCCCTCAGCCTCCCCGCTCGGCCTTTCTGCGCATGCGCACAACAAAATGACGTCGCCTCTTATGGGAGTTTTAACATTGAAGAGCAGCACAGGTCGAACTGTGCTTGTACTTGTTGATCGCGTGAACAGATACTTCTTTTACCTCTTGGTGGCAGCATCTACTGGAGCAGCTAGTGTTACATCAGTGCAACTATAAAACACCTCACTAGATGCCTGCAGTTACGCTTTGTCATAGCCAGGACAAATGAACATTCTTAGCAAAAATGTAACACGAGTCTTTAGCAAACTAGCGAGAAGATGCTGTAGTTTTGAATGTAAAACAAATGTCAATGATACAGAATGCAGGTAATGAATGTATATTTGCACAAAGTGTTTTTATATAATGAATCAAAGATACAAAATATTACTCAATAGCCGTACTAAAAAATAATATTATTAAAGTCGTACGTTATGAATAATTTAAATACTAAACATTTAACCGCCAAAAAATTATAACTTTACAATTAAATTTAAACTAGGTAGAATATTATACGTACTTAATGCTTATTTAATAAGAGCCATATTAAAATTTAAACCACGTTTTTAAACATGATAAATTTAGTAAAACATGTTATTTACTGAGTAAAAACAATTTGTGACTGTTTTAAATTAAAAATGTTCTTTCTTAATTATTTTTCAAGACAATGTGTAAAGAACACCCATTATCTGACTTCACCGCCCGCTACTGCCTCAATGATGCATTACTGAGAGAGCACTTCTCGCGACATACTTGTGAGCAGATCTCATCTCAAATGGCAGGTGCTAGTTCCTTCAGTGTTTTATATGCATCGCAAGGGTTCTGGCAGATCAAATTGCATGAGAGTAGTACAGATTTGTGTACATTCAACACAGTGTGGATGATATAAATTTCTGCACTTACCATGTGGCATATGCACTGCCCTGGAAGTCTTTCATCGTAAATTTGGCCAAGTACTATTTGAAAGTTTACGAGGAGTTCTTACCAATATTCATGACATTTGTTGGGGAACTTCCAACCAGTAGCATGACCTCATTAAAGCCTTAATGTAGAAAACTGTTGAAAATAATGTGAGGTTTAATAAGTGTAAATGTGTAACTGGTATCCAGTAGGTATGCTAGATGGGAACATATTTTCATGGCAGACTGAATCTTGCAAAAGTACATGTCATTAAAAATACTGATGTTCCAGCATGCAGCAAGGATTATGTCCAAACCTTTCGGACGTTACAGCTTCTCTTTGGGTTCTTCTGAAACAAGATGTTGAATAGCACTAGAAGCATGAGCAAGAGGCAGCTTTTGAAAGACAAAGAATAGTGTACTATAATAGGCAGTTATCTTGGCTTCTCACAGCGCAGGTGTTCAGAGACAGCGGGACAGGGGAAGAAGAGGAGATAAGAAGACCACACAGTGTCGACAGTGGTGTAGTAGCTGTTAGGAAAATATCGACCCTCAGTGTATACCCGAAAACGGAAGGTGAAGGTGGTAGACTGCAGAGGCGTGGGAAGGAGATGCATTGCAGAGAGTGGGAAATAATAAAAACTGTTATTCAATGCTGTGATGAAAAAACAAGTTAACACTTGAGCCTCTACCGAAAGCAACCAGCAAGAGCAGCAAAGTACACGGGTGTGAGTGAAAAAGCTGAAGTCAGGATTCGTCAAGTCAGAAAAGAACGACCACATTAGCCACCTACCACCCCAGGAAAAAAAAAGATACTGGAAATGTCAACATAAAGTATTTAATAAACTGTTACTTAGTTTGTTGCAGAACTGAAGGATATTATCACCAAAGACATTCTGAGTCGATGACTGTGAATTAGATGAGTATCCTATCCAGAAGTGCTGGAATGCAAGAGTGGGGGAAAATGGGAGATCAAAAAAAAAAAAAAAAAAAAAAAA
>PNEQ01066111.1:30020-55944 GCA_003012365.1 Medauroidea extradentata | reverse complement strand
TTTATGATTCGTTTCCACAATTCCGCCCTTAAAATTCACATTCCATATTTTACTGTTTTTGGTATCGCAAAGTAATAAAGAGTGGATGAATGTTATTTTACTATTCAGTACCAATATGCTGAGATTCAATAGTAAAATATAATTCATCCGCTCTTTGTTACTTTGCAATAGCAGTTACAATTATTAATGCCACTACTATCACAATTACTTCACCTGAAAATTCACCTAGTATATATTTTCTATTTTTTTTATCACAAAGTAATATACAGCAGATGAGTTTTATTACTGTTCGATACCAATATACAACTAACCATAAAACTGAATACAATGACAGTTCAAACAAACAGACATTTAGGCTAATTCTAATCACACTTCACAATTTTAATGGTACTATTTCACATAAGTTAGCAATACTACCGTTTGCAGCAGTTTAGATTACTGACTAGCGAATCAACAAGCCCGACTTAACAAAATCAAAGTTGGAGACCATTACTGTTATCTTTCATTTCCTATTACACCCTTAGGAAAATAGCAGGGTTGGCTACCCCCTAATTGCATCATACAACTTTTTTACCATCTGATTTTCCATACATTTGAAGATGGTTTGTTGAGTAACGTTACCTGTGTAACAAAAAAGGTGCTCCTGTTGCAACTGTCTAGGTAGGAACCATCGTTTTCGTTCAAATCACAAATGAAGCTGCAGCTGTAGTCCCAGAAGCAACTATTAATAATTATATTGTGAGTTGGGAAAAGTTCGTAAAGTTTTGTGTTTTTAAACGCAATGTCTTCTTTTTACAGCTTTTGTTTGTGTTATGGACACAGGTGTACGACTGTGACTGTGTTGTTACTGGGACTATTGCTGATACTTCATTTGTGATTTGCATTTGCATGTAAACGAAGGGTCCTAGGTAGATGCAACATTAGCACCTTTTTTACTGGACAAGTGACAGTACTCAATAAACCATCTTGAAATGCTCGGAATTTCTGCCGCTAAACAATGTGTATGCAATTAGAGGGTAGCCACCCCTGTTATTTTCATAAGTGTGGAAGGTATCAAACAGCATTTGCTGTTGATTTGAAGATCCCAATATCATTAAGCATTGCATTTTGTCGTAAACGTAATGTCTCCCGAGTTGTGGTTTTAGTTCGTACGAGGGCATATCTTGCACATGGAGCTCTTTGGCACGTAACGAATGCATACACGAGACATTTGAAAGCATGTAGTACATTGTGTTTGCATGTGTATGAAGCACGAACGCAATACAAGAACCATTAAAAGTATCACAGCTTGCTACAGTATGTACATTGCTCTATCAGTCAGGTTTTTTTTTAATTCAATGTGGTGTACCCATGTAGTGTTCAAATCGGGCATGCCCTGTAGTGATAACGCTATACTGTTATGTGTGTTCGTATCGTCTCCAGATTGCAGCATATAATAGAGGTCTACTATTCGACACAGGGGATGGCGGACATGGTCTATTGCTACGGGCAGGCACATGGAAGCAACCAACGGACACCTACAGTGTATGCCGCCAAATATCCAGGATGCCATACGCCATCAGAAAAGATGTTTAGTACCCTGTTCCAGTGCCTTTCCGAAACTGGATCCTTTGCACCACCAACACAGGATTGTGTGAGACCTCGAACAACTCACAAATCAGATGTGGAAGAACGGGTATTAGAAAACGTGTGAAGTCAAATCCCAGAACGAGTGTCTGACGGATAGCTGCAGCTGAAGGTGCTGCAAAATCCGTAGAGTGGAAGGTCCTCCATGAACAGTTACTGTATCCCTACCTTGTGCAGCGTGTCCAGGCTCTGCTGCACATGATCTGCATTTCACTGCGAAGGTGTTGTTCACATATGAGGCGGGTTTCACAAGAGACGGTATCGTCAATTTCCATAATACATATGGGCTGATGCAAACCCGCACGCAACTGACGAGAGAAGATACCAACACGTTTAGTAACAACATTTGGGCAGGCATTTACGGAGACAGACTTGTAGGTCCCTAAGTTCTACACAACACATTGAATGGTGCTAGGTATCGTAACTTTCTTCGGAGCCAATTACCTTTGTTGCTGGATGTTGTCCCACTTCAAGAACGCCTGTATGTGTGGTTTCTAATGACGGGGCACCAGCCCATTTTCAGCTACAGGTACGGCTCCAGCTAACACGGGCCTTTCATGAGCGATGGATAGGTCGGAGAGGGCCAATACATTGGCCTGCCCGGTTCGCTGATCTTAACCCTTTAGACTTTTGGCTGTGGGGACATGTAAAGTCCATGGTGTATGCAGCCCCCATACACAATGTGAATACACTAAGGGAATGCATGTTCCATTCCTGCGAAGCAATCAGGCAACAACCAGGGGTGTTCCAACGAATGCGGAAGTCCATGCGGCTTAGGGTAGAGGGCTGCATTGCTATGGGTGGCGGTCACATCGAGCGCCTGTTGTGAAGGATAGTTCAGGGACATGGTGCTCATGAACACTACATGTACTACACCATAACCTGGTGGTTATTTGCCTATGATCATACGCAATACTCAGTGCATGTGAAATTAGATGTGTGCACTATTGTGTCGAACATCGACATTACACTTATTAATATTTGCTTTTGGGACTACCGCTGCAGCTTCATTTGTGATTTGAATGAAAACAATGTCTTCTAGACAGTTGCAACAGGACCACCTTTTCTGTTACACAGGTAACATTTCAACAAACCACCTTCAAATGTATGGAAAACCTGACAGTAAAAAAGTTGTATGTAATTACAGGGTAGCCACCCCTGCTACTTTCCTAAAGGTGGAAGGTATCAAGCACCATATGCTGTAGGTTTGACGATCCCAGTAGCATTAAGCAATGCTGACAATATTGTTTTTGTATATGGTGTAGTTTCCCTTATTTTGTGAAAAAACTGTTCTAAAATTTCATCTTTAATTGGTCATAACGTCCTTAATATTGAATTTTGGTGAACAGTGCACAACATGTTTTTGTCTTCTTCTGTTGCATACTACAACCGGTGCAAATATCGGAAGGTATTTTCGGGGCTGTACGTGTGTGTGTGCATGTGCGCGCGCGTGTGGGGGGAAGGGGTGTGTGTACATGTATGCACAGACACATGATATATCTGCTTTAGGGCCGAAACAATCTCAACTTATTTTCAAACAAAGTTTAAATGGGTAAGTACCCCGGCTTGCTTGAGGATGAAGCCGGAGACGGATCCCAAGTGCCAAGTTGGTCACTTTTGGTAAGCAGAACTGGCCGAGTTATGGTGCCTAAATCGACGCTTTTGGGGTATATATAAAGTCTGTTCACTTTAAAGTGAGCACTCTCCAATACATATAATATCAAAAAACTGTATTTTCTTGAGGCCAAAGATATTAAGTTTTGTGAGTGGTCAAATGTTTGCACTGGTTTGTAGCGTCAATGAAGTTTTCATATTAAAAATAGTAAAGAATGGTTGATGGAAATATTTAAGCAGTGCTCACTTTATCATGAATAATCTATAACAGGATTAATAAAGCCCTTGGGCGAGACAGTCGACAGAGATGGGAGCCCCCGGTTAAAATGAAGCAAAACTGTTCCAGAATAGTTAAAACTACATTACTGAATATTAAAAATAACTAGATCAAAATGATGAAGGATCTGGAACAGACAGATATGTCCACTTCCTACACTTCAGGTACTCGACTGACTATAAATGCTGCCTGCACCCGGAGAAGCTTGAAAAATGAGTTCGCCAATGCAGTAAAAAATAGGTCACATACAATAGCACTGTTACAAATATTACAGGACACAAATTAACACTAGAAAAATTATTGAAACATTATATAATTTTGAAAAAGTCTTACCGTACTGTATATGGAAAATCTGTTCCAAGAATATGTTCATGAACCAGCTGAAGAATATACCTATGGCATAGTTGGTGAAATAATTTGAACAAGTAACAACTGCAGTTAAAAATATAACACTAGAAACATTTCAAAAGACATCTGAAATGTAAATAGATTTTACATACGTCCAGAACACTGCATTGTAGGTTTCACTTACTTAGTAGTGTGTTTAGTAAGGGACGTAAACAATGAAGACGAGATATGAAGCACTGAATGAAATATACGTAGGCACTAACCACTGAATCTAACCATAGTAAAAACAGTGAACATAACACACACTAATTTACATAAATGAAACACTGGCACACTTGCTCCCACCCTCCTGCTCAGCTTTGGGCTGTGAGGGTGTTTTCTCTGGGATCTTTGGCAGTGCAGGAGACTGGCTATGGGAAGGGGGCGTGTCTTGGCACCTGTCTACTTTTAGAATTTTGATTGCAATTTTATAAGTTAGCCACCCTGATATAACCCAAAAAGTGCTCTTTATTATTGCTCCTGTATACCACACTTGTCTTCATTCTCTAGTGTGTGTTATTTTGTGAGCAATTTACTACTTATAATACTGTTTAATTTATAATTTTATGTATTTTTTATCTAGAACATTTTTTTAAATACATAAGTTAGAAAATTTAGCTTTATGAATTTATGCTATATATTCTGTTATTAAATTGCAGTCGACTTAGAAATGCTGCATTGTCAATGCTTCTATTTTAAGGTTTGAAAATGAAGAAGCTGCCAAAGCAGCTCTTTTCCTGTTGCATCAGATGGATGTCCTTGGCTATCCTCTCATCGCAGAATTTGCTTTGGGATCGCATGGCCATTCGTTCTCTTCAGATACGAAGCAGCTGTTAGTCTCAACATTTAGAGTAACTATACACAAAAATCATGCACTAATTTAAGCTTTAGGCATATTATTAGACAGTAAAGTGTAATTTCATACACATGTAGATTCTTTAGCATCTAATGCAGCTAAACTAATAGGTTTAATTCATTATTTATTCTGTTACTATTCCACACCCTGTCCTTTGCTTGTACCCAGTCTAGAGATATTTTGATTATTTCTTTTCGCCATGTGCTATGTTTTAAATTTATTATTCATATTTAAATGACATCTTTTTTTATTGCATTGATTAAATATTTTGGTTGCAATAAAACTGATCAGCAACCTGTTCTGATCCAAGGGTTATCAATAGCAGCATGGGCTACAAGGAAGGTCACTAGGAAGGATGGATACTGGTGGCGACAGACAAAGAGTTTTTGTTAGAAACAAAACAGTAAAAAATTAAAAATTTCTTTTGGAAGCAGCGGACGAAAATATTGTACTCGACGTAAATTTTTTTACTAGTCACAGTAATAATCCAGCAGTAGAAAGGAGACAGTTTAGTTGTCACTCAGGGCAGTTATGTTTCGTCGTGAGTCACCATTTTTTGGAATTCTGAGGTGTGTCTTAATGACATCGGGAGTTGGTCACCCTACTCGGTTTCTGAGAGGATCTGCACGACATCGGGGCCAGTGGCCTTGTTCCGACAGTCTGTGAGGTCTACCATGTCTTCTAGAATCAGTCAACTCCAATCCGTGGCAGAGGAGTTACTTGCAACTTCGAGAGTCAGTCGCGAAAAACTGGTAGCTGTGAACTCTCTACCAGAAGCTTTGGTAAAGTAACCTCCCAAATTATTCCACCATCGCAGTGTGTTCCTATGAAAATTCCATTGCATAAATTAATTTTCGCATCAAAGAGAAAGAATTTGAATCAGAAACATATTCTCCAAGATAAATGACGGTAGTGTTTTTTTCTTTCTTTCTTTCTTTCTTTTCAAGCCCACAGAACCCTAAAGAGTTAAATTGGAATCTGGAAGCTACTAATTTTCTGCAGTGGAATCAATTAGACCTTCTGAACAAGATTTCAAAGTTTAATATGAAATGCCCTGCCTTGGTAACACTTCGATGAATAATGTAATTTGTTGTGTTGTAAGTAGTCACGATTGATCTTTTAAAGAAAGTATCCAGTAATTTAGTATTTCTTTCCCGGTTAATACACAGATGCCATTAATCATTTTAGTATTTTCTGTATTATTCAATTACAAATATTATTTTCTCTAACGTTAAATAATTGGTATAGGAAACTGCATTTGGTAAAGATATGTCTGTGTATTGACTTGTTCTTTCTTTTAGAATGAGTAGTCATAGCTCCATTATAGTTTATCCAACAGTGAACTGCCGATATGTGGGTTTAGTCCTGGCCTTTTATTATTCACAGATTATACAATAATATTATTATATGATATTTCTCTTTCACACATTACTTATTACAAACTCATTAGTGCGCTCCAAATTAGAGCAATGTTCAATTCTTTTAGAATTCTCGTGCTCCAACTGACATATCAAAACTAGAAAGAAAAAAGAAAAATTCTATTTTACATTTCAGACAAATTTAGATTCACTACCCCAATAAATATACGTAGGAAATTTAAAGTGGCCGAAAAGAAAGTAGCGATACCTGTGTTAGATGGTCAATTCTGCCCTAAATTAATAGCAACAAATATAGATTGTCCACATATCCTTAATAAAATAAGGTTCAGAGTTCCCAACTGCTCTACCAGACTTTTTAGTCTTTTACAATCACAAACAGTGATATTTTACAGAGATGTATTAACTATTTTTTTGTGTTTGGTTTTAATACTTGATATCCTAATATGTGTAAATTGACACAACCTCCACTGACAAGACTCCTGGATAGCAGGATCAACCGCTCTAACACTCTTTCATTGGAGGTCCTAACTATGTCTTTTACATAATAGTATGTATTGTTGATATTAAATTTATGTAGTTTACTTGTGTGTGCAATTCAGGCACATGCTGTTGTCATACAAAATAATTCAAATTAAGTCGTACCACAGCTGAATAGCTAATTCACAGTTAGTAGTACTGTTTTGTAGGTGCTAATTTAATTTCATATGAATAGTTGTTAGATTGCTTGTGGCACTACATAGTACTGTGTACTTATTATGTTATTTCAGAATGTCCAGAGACCAATTTTTTTTTATATATATAGGGACTGTACATGTGGCTGTTTAAATGCATTTATCTTGTAGTAGTACCATAAATCTGGGTATATTTGACCTTGTGGGGTAATTTAACTCAAAATTTTGGTATTTATGGCATTTAGTGAAGAATGAGTGACTGAAAGATTTTGGTCAGCGTTTAACATCGAGGTCTGTAGCGCTGGTAAGGGTTGACATGAGGTGAGTATGGAGCAGCGCCGGAATGAAATGACAAGGGAAATGGGAGATTCCCGAGAAAACCCGCTGACCAGCAGCATCGTCCAGCATTATCTCCACATGCAAAAATCCAGGGACTGAAGCCACATTTACATTTAGTGAAGAAACTTTCAAATGTTAACCACATTGATCAAAGGAAAGTTTTTAAACATGCTGCTTTAATTAGCTTTTATTAACCAATAGAACCCAAAACTAATACCAGTGGTCAAAGTATTTTCTTAAGCGTAACCAAACTGTCACACCTTCATTACCTTTCTTAGTTTTTGACTAGAAATATTCCGGAGAAAGAAAGTAATTTTTTCTACAAATGGCCACAGCTTTAGATTAAGCATCAGTTCTCAAGCTGGATTCATAATACCTTGATAGACGCAACGTGGAAGGCGTAACACGAATAACAAAAGATGTCTGCCAATCAGCACCACTGGTTCTCTTATGTCAGCCGGAAAAAAAAATGCTGATTGGCTGGCAAGTTATTTTATTCACATCACATCCATCACACTGTTGTGATTCCAGCATTACAGATAGGCTTGTTGCCTTTTTGTTCACAATGAATATGTCATGATTAACACAATCTATTTATATTTTATATACATGCAAGACTGAGCATTGCAGCTTGATGACTTTTGCAAAACACCAACCTACACAAACAACAAAGGCCATCTAATGAGTATGTGAATTCAATACACTCTCTGTTTAATGTACTGCACAATGATTTAAATAATTGTATAACTTCATCATCAATGCTGAGAAATTTCTTGAGAATAAAGGGTTTTATATATATGTTGGTAAAAATAGTCTTAGGTGCCTCCAGAAGAATGGACTACCACAAGGTAGTGTCTTAGCACCTTTACTTTACGATATGTACACCAATGATCAACCCAGAATAGAAGGTACTCAGCGATTCATCTATGCAGATGATACTGCAATAGTCACATGAGATCGTAACTGTGAAGAAGTTGAAAACTTTTTGTCCTTTGCTTTGAAAGAATTTGGTACATACTGTCATATAAATAATTTGAAGTCAAACCCTACCAAAATGCAAGTTTGTGCTTTCGACTTGTGCAATGAAGAAGCCAGGGGTACACTGAACATAAAGGGGCAAGGTTGAACACTCCGTGTTACATTTTTTTATATGATATTGTTCATTACTTGATGGTTTATGGAAATGTGTTGTCTGCATAGTTACGTTTGTATACATGTGAATTTTAACTATTGCAGAAAGAAATAGGAACATGTTCCAACAAAAATTTCTTTTTGACAGTGAGAAGTCTCGCACAAGGACAATTGCAGTTATTTCCTGGGTATCCAATGACATGGTAACTCCCACATTTTTGCATGTGGGGATCGAGTGGACGATGAGGCTAGTCAGCAGTTTTCTTGGAAATCTCCCGCTTTTTCCTTCGTTAGTATTATTGTGCTTCTATATATTTACCTCAAGTACTCCTCATAAGATTTCTAAACGTCGTATGTTGACAACGGAAATGAACATGTTTGCATCTTCTGAAATGTTTCTTTCAGACCTGAGCTCCGCAACAAATTTGTAGGCATTATGTGTAAATTTGTCTATGAAATATGTTTTCTGAAAATTTTAGTCGCAATTAATTTTAGTCAGACGTGAGTACACGCTGGGTCCTGCGTTATTTACAGGCTTCCAAGTCTTGAATGCTAGAACATCAGAATGAAACATAAAAATGTAAATTAGTGTGGCGATATTTATTCTTTAGTTTCGTTACTTATATGTAAATCTGTAGCACAATGAAATTCTCTGCAGATTAACAATAAAATTACTTTAACGTCAATTATTTCTAGAGAAGATAATTTATCACGAGAAAACTAGACTGTTTGTTGGATCCCGTCATACATTCAGCATGTTGGAAGCTTTGTATATGCTATTGGTTGTCGTCTGTATTTGAAACTATTACCATGTTCAACAGAACCAATGAAAATCCTGCTATAGTAAATGTGATGCCTGTGATAGGTTTGTAAACAACTATGTATTGTCAGACAATTAGTATTAAATCATGTATGTAGCAAGAAACAGAAGTGTTTTCAAGAGAATTCAGGTTCAAGAAGTGTTTATGATATTTCACCATCTCTACATATTATGTACTTGTGATATAAATTTAATATGCAAAAAAACTCAAATTAATAAATGTTTCATGTACCGAAACACACTACATTGTAGTTATTTTGTGAATATTCACCTAATTAATGGTGAGTTTTTACTTGCACAATAAGATGTGTGTGCTCCAACAAGAAAAAATAAACAATAATTACTAGTTCTGTTAAATAACTGCATGTCCTGGAATAATAATAATTAAGTGATTAAAAAGCTTCTCAAACTTTTATATTAACTCCATTTTCAAAATGTTCTTCATCATTGTGTAAGGATATGGCCTTATTCAATCCTTTTATTTACTTGTGCTCTCAAAACCGATACATGATTTCGCAAAAGTGGCTAGTTTTGACAATTATTTTATAGAAACAAAAATCTTTTGCTGCAATTAGAAGCTTTGTGGCAGTATGAGAGATCTTGCTATGTAATTGTCTGCGAGAACCCTTAGAGCAACCCATCTACCGACATTAAAGTACAAAATTATAAATTATTTTTTTCATTATATTAATATCTCTGATTTTATTGGGGCCAATGAGTTAACCCTGGTGGAGTTGGTGAGTTGTAAATAATTATGCGCAATGAGTCCTGTGATGCTGTACTAAGTTGTAGCCAATCATGATAAAGCAACTGAGTTACAAATAGTGTAATTGGCCACACCTCATCATGATGAATCGCAAGTCTTCCCAAGCGCTATGGAACCAGCGTTAGTGAACACTGGTTGGTGACGTTTCTCGCCAAGTGGGATGTTGAAATGTTAAATTCACTCAGTTAAGCAGTGTTAACTGCCACACTGCTCGCTTTTGAAAAAACTGCGCAGCTCCTATCAGTCATTATTTGATCACACTGTGTGGTCAGCAGAAAATAATGTAAGCCGGTATTTTGCGTTCACAAATGAGGCCACAAAAAACTTGTGTAACACATATTAGTGTAATAGTGGTCAGGAACACGCTTAGAATATTTTTGAAATGTGCACAAGAGTTGCTGTACATACATACTATAGTAAGAAAGGTGAAGAGGGGGAGTTGGCAGTTGAAAAGGGACGACAGTATTCGACATGGCGCTGGGCCACAACAACATGTCACATATTGGCAGCGTTAGGATTTTGAGTTTAAATAAATTCTTTTTGCACACCAAGTCCAGGTCGACGTGCACCAAATAAGCAGTGAAACATGAATCGAGCAAGGTGTCTACGCGTGGGAGCAGAAAATTATTGAGGATATCGTAGCACACACGGACACACAATGAAAGTGGCGGGCGATCTGCTTATACCGGTACCGAGGCCGATTGATGTACAATCGGGTGACGTCCAAGAAAACTGGAAACTTTTAAGTTTCAATTTAAAAACTATAGTGTAGCAAAAGGGCTTGACAAGAAGGATGAAACCATTAAAGTTGCTTGTTTGTTACCCATTAAAGGGCAGGACTGTGTTAAGATGTATCAGTCACTCAACATATCGGAAGCTGACAAATGTAAAATCAGTGCCATTCTGGCCGCATTGGACAAACACTTCACTCCTGCAAAAAACGTAATATACGAGAGATTGGTGTTTAGCTCGGCACATCGACAAGAGACTGGAGAAAGTTTAGAACAGTATGTGTGCAGGGCTCCGGCTTTAAGTGCTATGTGTGATTATGGGTTGTTAGCTGCGGAAATGTTGAGAGATAAGATTGTAGTAGGGGTGGCAGATCACCGTTTGCAGAGGCAATTATTATCTGATCCGAAGCTCACTTTACAAGGGGCTATTAATACATGCAGAGCATACAAAGTTACAAACTACCAGCTGCAGCAAATGGAAGCCACCAACGCGGCAGACGAAGCGGAAAATTGGACAGGCAGCAAACCAGGGAGATGGAAGGAGAAGGAAAATAGAGACCAATCACGGGGACAACCAAGTACACTGGTTCACTGTTTCTATTGCAGAGGAAACCATCAGCGCAAGAAGGAACTGTGTCCAGCCTATGGGAAAAAGTGTCGGAACTGCAACAAATTGAATCACTTTGCCACAGTATGCAAGCAACAAGAAAGATGGTTAGAAGGAAAAATATTGCAAGCGGACGAGCTACCAGCATATGAAACAACTCATGATATACAGGGAAGGCCAGGGACTCATCAAGCAATAGGCCAAGGTGAAAGGCAAGAACGGATACATACCTGTCAATGGGAGCAGTTGTTCCAGCTAAACACAGAGAGAATGAAGAAATGGATCATAAACCTGGCAGTGGGGGACCACAAATACACAATCCAAGTACAGCTGGACACAGGAGCTACATGTGATGTCATGAGCTTCCGAAACTATAAAGCAATTATAGGGACAGATAATGCAGGGCTACAAAGAAGTAAAATTTAGTTGGAATGCTACAATGGTCAATGCATACTACCAAGAGGACAAGCAGAGATATTGTGTCGTGTACCAAACACACGAGAAGAGAATTTGCTTACCTTTCAAGTACTTGACACAGATCAAATGCAATTGCTTTCAGCTCAGAACTGTGATGTGTTAGGGCAGGCAAAGATATGTGCGCAACTCTGTTGTTTATTTATTTAACAAATTATACAATTGTAACAACATCAAAGTGCCTTTAGAGACTATTTTCAAGAAGCAGTTGCTGTCCACACCAAAACGTCTCCAGCACATTTGTCTCAAATTGCATTAATACCATATCAGGGTGCGATACAAAAAAGGGATGTAATTGTACTTGGCAGACACACTAAGCAGGGCACCAGTGCAGGAGTACCCAGGCCACGGGGATGACAGTGAAAATGAATTTGTCATTCAGATGCAAACCATCAGAATCCAGCTTGCAGCTGTAAACCATTAGAGTACAGCAACACCCGAATGTTACACAAACTTGCTGAAAAACAGACAGCAGCAGACACATGACTGCAGGCGTTGGCACCAGTCGTTCAG
Source organism: Medauroidea extradentata (assembly GCA_003012365.1). Taxonomy (NCBI): domain Eukaryota; kingdom Metazoa; phylum Arthropoda; class Insecta; order Phasmatodea; family Phasmatidae; genus Medauroidea; species Medauroidea extradentata. Next base: position 43,753 of record PNEQ01066111.1, on the reverse strand, counting down.
GAGGGCTGGCCGGAGAGTAAAGCAGATGTGCCAGAGGGAGAGTGGGAATATTAGCACTGTAGAGATGAGCTAAGCGTACTTGATGGCATGATTTTCAGAGGGGAACTTCTGGTGGTGTCCCAAGTAATGAGGGCAGAGATGCTAGAGAAGGTACATTCAAGTCACCAGGGTCTGGATGTGAGCCTTCGCAAAACAAGAGACACATTATCTGGCCACACGAAAGGAAAGTCATCAATTGCGAAACTTGTAGGGAATTTTCAGTGGCTCAACCGCATATGTCTATGCAAACACACGAAGTACCAGACCTACCATGGAAGCAACTAGCAACAGATGTGTTTCAAGTGTACAACAAGCAATACCTAGTATTAACACACTACTACTCAGACTACTGGGAAATAGACAACCTGCCTAGCCTTGATTCTGCAGCTGTCATTCAAGTTATAAAGATTCAGTTTCCACTACACGGGATCCCAACTACAGTGATTACAGATAATGCCACATGCTTCATGAATTCGGAGTTCCAGGCCTTTGTTCGGACGTGGGACTTTCAACATGCAACATCCTTTCCATACTACCCACAAGGAAATGAGAAGGCGGAAGATCAGTGAAAGTTCCAGGGTTGTTACAGGTCTGGAAAACAAGGAAAACCTGGAAAAGTCAGGGAAATTGCTTCTGGTGACTGGAAATTCAAAATTGTAGAACAAACTTTGGGGTTAGTAGTAGGAGTTTGCAGGCTTTTGCGGTCGTTGTCTAGCTGACTAGCTTGACTTCTTGGCAGGAGTCACATCTTCATGGCTGCAGGCTTAGCAATTGACTTTTGGACAATTGCACAACCATGCACTGTATGAAAATGTTATCTTAGCAATTCATTTTAAAAATAGTTCCAGTTACTTAGAACTTGTTACTCTTCTCTGGATTGTGGTAACTGAGTGTGACGAACACAAGTAACTGTATTTAGTACATTTATAAAAGTTTTTTTAAAACAGTCATGCAAATTTAATTTATTTGAACATTTTAAGTTAAATTATTGTGATTTTGATTCTACAAAATAGACTAGAAATTCATAATTTTTGTCTGGAAAACCTAGAAAAGTCAGGGAAATTTGATCTAGAAATTCTGTAGAAGCCCTGAGTTCAAAAAGCATCATAAAGAAATGTCTACACATGGCTAGCATTACTAGAATACCGCAACATACCTACATCAGGAATGGGGACATCTACGGTATAAAGACTTATATCCAGAAGAACACAAACGCACATACCCACATCCACAAGACTCCTGCATCCGCAAATACCGGAGAAGGTGTCAGACCTACTAGAAAAAAAAAAGTACAAGTTACTGTATGATAGAAAAGCCCACTACCAGCAAGAGCTAGTGAAAGGACAAGTGGTATATCAAACCAGCACCTCAAGCCCAAAGCAAGCTGTGTTACCCAGGAATAATTACAGAGCAACTTTCATCACTGTCGTACATGGCTACGACAAAAGATGGAACCCCGTTTGCGACGCAATAGAGAAGACTTTTGAAGTGCAAGCAGTCGACTACTGTCAAGCAAGGAAGACCCAAGGCAGCAACTGGAGGAGGCAGTCCAGAACGACCAGAGTATAAATCTCTCTGAAGACGAAGACTTGCACGTCTTTTGGGGGTTTCCGGAGTATACAGGACTCTCACGACACCAGCCAGAAGAACCACGGAGCACAAGGCGGGGTAGGGTCGTAATGATACCAGCTCGCTACCAGGAAAAGAGACAGAAAAAAAAGTGAAACATAACGGATGGGAGGGAAGATGTACATAGTGCAGTAAGGAAAGTGAAGTTGGGAAGTTGACAGTGCTGAAAAGGACAACAGTATGCGACATGGTGCCGGACTACAACATGAAACAAGAGTGATATTTAAGAAAGGTGAAAACTTCAATTCCCTATGTACGATAATTTAGTGTCAGTAATATCACATCTCTGTTTTGAACTGATATACACAAATAATAATTTTGTGTAGATTGAGCAGCTGTTTGATGATTCATTTTAGAATACTGTATATGATAAATATTGCTGCATAAAACAGAAACCTAGTCACACTGCAGAGATATTAAGCTTCTTTAGCATTATATTACAAATAAGAAATGTGAAATTCTCAGGTTGAATGTGTGGACATGAAATGTGTCCATGGAAAAACACTAAGTGATGAGTTAAGAATTTTAAGACTAATTAGCAACAAACTTGTTTTACATTTGTGTATAAATCATGGACTACTTAGAATCTGCAGTATATTATTTAAGAACTAACATGTGTTAAGTTGACAAATTTTAATAGAGGCAAAAAATTGTATGATTTCGTTCTTTCAGTAGAGGTGTTTGTAACTCTCTGCTCATGTGCTTTGCCAACAGCATGAAGATAACAAAGAATGAAACTGAAAACAACCGCAAGAACTACGAGGCATTCCTACACCGCTTGAACACATGGAACTCTTCAGTGAACTTCACGCAGCCCCCGCCCCCACACCTGAAGTACCAGTACCCTCCACCATCTCAGGTCGTGCTGTTCAACATCTCATGTGCACTCGCGTCTGTGCCTAAATTCTACACCCAGGTGTTGCACCTTATGAACCGCATGAACCTACCCTGCCCCTTTGAGCCTGTCCTGTTCCCTAAGGTGCCAGTGCCAGAGGATGCTCTGCCTCCCCAACCAGTGACAGAGCCACCCCCGCCTCAGTAAGTATCTAAACCTCCTCTTGCATAATATTGTGGAATAACATAGGGTTTGTCCCAAGTGTTTGGTTGTGGTTCAATTGTATGCAGGTTTTTAATGGAGGGTTTATTTTTTCTGAAGTTCACTTCTCTCCATCCTTTGTATATGTAGAGAGAGGAAGTGGGTGCGTGCATGCACACATGGGTGGAGGGAGCTGCATTTTTGCCCACTGGAAGGGCAGCCTTTCCAGTATCTAACAATATGGTTTTGGTATTTTATAATTCTGAAAACATGCCCCTTGGAAGGACAGCCCTTCAGGATTTTTTTAGCAGTGGCATATTTGATGGATCATCTGAACTGTTGCCCATTTGGAAGGGCAGCCATTAAGGTTAGGTGGGGTTAGGTTATCTTCAGTTAGGATGATTTAGGTTACATTAGGTTGGGTTAGGGGGAGCTGGAAGGGCAGCCCTTCAGGATTTTTCTGACAGCTGTGTGTTTGAAAAATTACTGGAAGGGCTGACTGTCCAGTCCCTTTTAAAATACACCACTGCCAGAAAAATCATGAAGAGTTGCCTTTTCAAGGGGCAAGTTTTCAGGATTATTAAAGCATTGAAAGAAAAGTTTTTTTTTTCTTCCAGAAATTGGAAGGGCTCTTCAGTCACTTTACAAATACACTATTGCCAGAAAAATTCTGAAGGCCTGCCCTTCCAATTGGCAACATTTCAGTCATAGCTGTGTGTGTGTACGTGTGTGTGCATGCGCGTGCTTGTGCTCGTGCATGCTTGTACTTGCCTGCATGTGGACTGTGTGAATGTTTACAAATTCTCTTTTTCTCTTTTTTTTAATTCTGTCTTACTCTGTATTTGTCCACTAAATTTGCTGTAGTCTTCGTGGAGAGCACCTAAATCTTTATTGTGACGTGTTTCTATTGCTTATTTAGTCTTTGAACAATGGTAAATTATTTTGTCTTACTTTGTATAAAGTATATTATACTTTGATTCACTAGTAGAGGATAAGGATGGACGTAAGTAGCTAGGAAACTACTGTAATTACATATTTGAAGGTACAAAGGCATTCACGGGGTACCATGGAGCTTGATAGTTATACATATTAATGGAACGACATGTAATGTGCAGAAGTGCGTTTCATAATGTTTCACTGAGGAAGCCGACTTGTTCTATGAAACATCATGAAACGAGCTTCTGCACATTATGTTCATCCTGTTATGTATTATTATTAAGCACCTCAGTACCCTGTGAGTACCATACTTTTGTATCTTCAGTTTTAATAAGTGTATTATATTTTGTTGAACAGTAATGTCACATTCTATTTAACTATCAGTAGATGAATCATTTTTGTCTCATTTACATTTCACATTTCAGTTTATTGCGAAATAGGGGGTTTGGGTGAGTGAGGAGTTTTATATTGTGCATGAAAACAAAGTCCTGGGCACATGTAAGAATGGAACAGCAGAATGCAAGGTCAGGTCAACAGGCATACCCTGAGAAAACCTGCCTACCATTGCAACAGTCCTCACATTTCCCAGATATGAGAATCAGAAATGGCCCCAGGAGACAACTGTGGGGATGTGAAATAAAAGGGGATTGGAAGTCATACCAGATTTATTACTAAATACTGTATTATATCACAGCTCATATTTTACTGCTGTGGTTCAAATGTCATAGCATGTTCACTGCAAACTGAGCACTTCTCTACACAAGTAATAACCAAAGAGAACATACTGGATTTGCCTCACATTAAATTTTGATATTGGTGAAATGTATATAGTGTATGTACTGTACTTTATTTAATTGGGAAATGTCAGTTTTAATACAAATATGTTACAGAATGGTACAAAATCTGAGAAGTAAAACAAAGAGCAGTCTTAAAACAGTCTTCACTTCACTGTGAACAAGATGCCTGTAATAACTATCAAGTACCTATACAAATTTAATTAAAATGCATGAAGAAATATATCTTTATTTATACGTACAGTATAAATTTATATTGGTAACGTAAATTAGTGGATGTGCATTCAGGCTAGAAGAAAGTCAACCGAAGAAGGATACAACAACTGAAGAGTCTGAATTGGAGAGCGAGGGAGAGGGAAACAAACGGCCAGAGGATATCATACCAGAGAAGAGGACGTTGCCTCAGAAGAAGAAGCAAGTAAAACGCCCCAAGCTCAGCCAGCTTACTGCAGTGCCATCTGCTCCCAAGGCTGCTAAGCTGGCCCTCAAGCCGGAAGAGGTGTTTGAGCGGGAGGATGCCAACCCTACCCAGCGACGCATCGAACTAAGGCTGGCCCCAGAACAGCAGCTTGAGAAGCATTCTGGGGCAGACAATGTTGTGGAGGGTGCTGGTGGGTTCGGGCTCTTGTTTCCGGCCAACAAGAAGCCAGTCGTGGAGGAGGATGTGGATACTGATGAAGGGGTGTCGAAAGACGACGATAGCAGCATCACTGCGGAGCAGCTGGCAGAAAACAGGATTTCATCTCGAGGCATGTAATCTCGCAGCTCTATATCTTGTTAGAAATTATTTTGTACAACACTTTCTTCTAGTAGTGCAGTGATAATAATGGGTGCGGTTGATGAGAGTACAATTCTTCTTTAAAGAACTGTCAAAATTCTCTTTCATTCATTGAAGAAGTTCAGGCTTGTATCAGCAGGAAGCAATCCACCTATTTTCATTTCATTTGACTTGCTGAGTTTGGTAACTCTTAACATGTTGTTGAAAATTTTCATGCCCCCAGTTAAAAGGTCAAACATTTTAGATGCTCTGGGGTTCTAAAATTAACTTATGTATTTATGAATGTGACACTCATTTAGAGCATTGTTCATTTGTGTTTTAAGTTTTGCACCAACACTAGAGAATATCTGTATGAAAATGTGTTTATAATTATCACAAACAGCTCAAAAAATTTAAACAGTGTTCACTAATTATTTCTGAGACTGACATTAAGGTTCAGTAGACATGCCATTCCGTTGGAATAAACATTTACAAGTATATTTTATCACATTTACAAGTTACCTTAAGTGCAGATCTTACTCCAAAGGAAATTAAACCAGCGTTGCATAATTAGGTTTCACAGCTCAGCTGTTCAATTACTGAATTCTTCAAAAGTAAATGTGTCCCAAGAAACGTCTGGAACTAGTTCCCATCATCTGCCATATGGGGGAAAGGGTATATCAGTGTTGTCTTGCTTGATGATACATTAGGCGATGTGAAAAGAAGGGTAATAATAAACAGCTCAGCATCTGACACCTTGCTTCTGCCTTTATCTGTTCTTTAGTAAATTGAGCACACATTCTAGATTCACTCTCACAAGTATATTGGGACCCAAAGCATTTCTTGTCTGATGTATTTTAGTAGTAGAAACGTGACCTAAGGTGTTTTCGATAAATTCCTCGAGTAAAAACTACTGTATTCATAGCTTTGCAGCTAGACAGTTTATTCACAGTTAAAATTGCTCTGAAGCTATTAAAGCTCTACTTCTCTAGTAGCAGTTTAATTACTTCAGGATTAGGGGAAGGAAACAGATGTAGCAAGGGAAAATTCCACAGTAGGTTGAGCTGGTGTTAATAAGAGGTCAAATTTATGCTAGTGCTTCAGAGAATTATGGTTGCGAAACTGAACATTGCAAAAAAAAAATTCTCTGAACAAGTGCAAGAATAAATTTGAAACCTTACTGACAGCAGTGCAACTGTAGCAGAAATTGTCTTTAATGAAAGTACAGTATGTGATAACATTGAGGTTCCTATCTGTAAAATTAACCTTAACTTCAGGTTTGCATGTCAAATGCCGCTGTCTCATCTGACACTTTGTTCACTTATTTTAGTGCTGAAGTGTGTAGACAGCAATGCCACAGGCAAAAACTGTGGCTTACACTGAGCAGTCTCTTGCTGCCACATGCTAGCATGCTGTCAGTTTTATTGAAATGTTTTTTTTTTTTTTTACACAGACCAGAAACACCTACCTGTGTTCAAGAACTACCAACCTGGCGTGCCATCATGCAGGCTGTACATAAAGAACCTGGCTCGCCAAGTAGAAGAACGAGACCTTCACTTTATTTACCGTCGCTACCGTCTGTCCGACATCATGGAGGAGCAAGGCAGCATGTACGTTGAGTGAGAATGTGTATTTGCATATGTATGTTCTTCCACCAGTGAGAGTTTAGTTGAGACTTCACTTAAATAAGTTCTATGTGGAATTTGGTGCTCTATACATAGGGTCATAACTGAATTTCAATATGCTAGGTGAATACTAATTTGGTTCCATATACAGTACCACTAGGCCTGGTTTTGCCATTCTGTCTTTGATCCCAAGATCTGCTGACCTTAATTCAAAAATGATCCAAGGATCAATTATAAAAATGTTGCACTGTCAAGATATCATATTGTTTTAATTTTTTTCACGTGATCTCAAATTCGTATGTGTGGACAACGTGGCAACTGCACTGACTTCATTGTTGGTGGAATTCTATTGGCTAGAAATACGTGATGTTACAGTTTCACATAGAAATACTGTATATACCCATGTAACACATTCACATTTCTTCTCAAAAAAAAAAAGTTGAGAATTCTGAGTGCAGGTCATACATGGAAATCAGGGTTTTTTTAGATAGAGAGGAACTGGAAAAGTTGGATTGATTGTACAATATGTACTGCTGTTGGGGGGTTAATTATAATGGAAAAATATGTGAAACCTTGAAATATCATATTGTAGCGCGTAAGTATTAAATATGATATACCAGCATTACCACCAGCCAAGGCAGGCAACGTGTGTACAATCCATGTGAGCAGCTGCCGTACTGTAGCACATTCTGAAAGTACTGCCGTTTTCTTGGTTGACTGTAATGCTGGCGTTGCGTATTGACTGCTTATGGGCTACAATCTGAAACAGTAGAGCACCCCGTATCCGGAATTCTACTATCGGGATGTTTTCTAAGATGTGGGAAAAAATATTTATATTGCTACAGAGGCATTAAATTTCCATTATTGGCGCAATTTACGCCCGTCTAGATGTGCTGCGCACGCGCGTGTGTAGTGTCTGTTTAATATCAGTTTTGCATGTGTAAAAAAATACAGCAGCATTAAATTCCTCTTGTTTGCACAGTTTACCCCCCGTCTAGACGCGCTGCGCACGTGCCGATAACACGGGTGGTATGGGTGGAGTAGTGGTGTAGTGTGACTGCTTGTGATGTGCGATCACTAGTCTGTACGTATCTGCCGACACGTGATGTCTTCAAAACGTAAACTTCCAAGTGATGCTGAAAAGAGAAGTAAAGGAAAGAAAAACAGTTCTCACCATTAAAGAAAAGTTCGAGATTCTCAAGAAACTGGTTGCTGGCACCACTATTAAAATATTAACCAATCGTATGATGTCTACATTTCAATGATTTACAATATGAAGAAACAGAAGAATAAACTGTATAAATTTTATTCGGACAGCGATATGAAGAAAGAAATTGAAAACAGAAAAACAATGCAGGGTAGTAAATGTGGCGACTTAGATACAACTCTTTTTCAGTGGTTTTGTGTTTGGCGAAGTGAGGGAGTTAGCATTTCGGGACTGATGCTGATGGAACAAGCAAAGATGTTCCATGCCGAACTGAATCCAACATACGATTGTGACATTTCATTAGGGTGGCTTCATAAATTCAAGATACATCATGGAATTTCTTTTTTTCAAAGTTAGCGGAGAAAAGCTTTCTGCAGTTACAGCGGCGGCGGAAAAGTTTGTTGTTGAGTTCGCGGAATATGTGTTTGACATTAAACCTTACAGCAGATCAAGTTTATAATGCGGACAAGACTGCTTTGTACTGGGCGATGCATGCCTCGAAGCACGCTGTACACTGCAGATAATCCTCACAGCGGAACGAAGGACTCTTAAAGACAGATTGACCTTGCTTGAATGTTCAAATGCTGCCGGTACCCACAAGCTGAAGCTACTCATAATTAGGAATAGCTAGCGCTCTAGGGCGCTAAAAGGTGTTAAAAGTGTTTTACCTGTTGGGTACAGAGCTACAAAAACAGCGTAGTTAACATCTGAAATAACCGCGGAATGGTTTTACAGTTTTATGCGCCAGAGCCGGCAACACTGTAACAAGTTAGGCCTAGACCCGCACTGCAAGATTGTCCTTGTACTAGACAAATGCTCTTGCGCATCCCGCATCTGAAACACTAGACAGGGATAATGTTTCTGTCATGTACCTACCCCCTAACTGCACTCATCCAACCGCAAGATCAAGGAATATTGCGCTCCGTAAAATGTCGTTATCACACAGAGTTCATGAAACACTTTTTACCTGATCTGAACGGCAGCAAAACAATCTCAGACATCAAGAAAGCATGCACTATAAAGGATGTGATTTGGGTACTAGCTCGTGCATGGGACAGCATGCCTACATCCACATTTCACAAGGCATGGTTTAAATTGTGGTCTACTTTCATTTATCGTTACGTGGTTGACGATGACAACTGGGGAAATGAAGCCAACTTCAAAGGTGTTTAAACAAAAAATTGTGAACGAACTGCTGGAGTACGCCAAGAACGTAACAAATTCAGAACTAAGGGACGTACAGTTGCAAGAACAAAACATTGTAGAATGGTTCTGTGTGGATGATACTGTTCCCGTGGTGCATCACTTTTCCGATCAAGAGATATTGGACTCTGTTAAAAATAACAAAGATGGCGGAAATGATGAAAACAGTAGCGATGAAGATGAACCAAAGAAGAAAATCTCACAAGATGAGTGCCTTCACCACATCGAACAACTAATAGTTGGCCTAGAGCAACGAAGTTACATTACAGACAGCAAATAATGCATTTGTATATGCTTAAAAAAATAGCTGACAGAAGAGAAGCACAAACATGTGTGGCAACAAGGCATAAGTGATATGTTCAAAAAAAGCTCCTGTTTCCATCCCTGCTTCAACTACGATGATCCAACACCGGGCACCAGTGGCATAAATTATATAATATAATTACTGCACCTGAATGCTCCCAGTGTGCACCTGACGGGTAGTGTGTGTTCCAGCTACCGGAATTCCCGTAGGGAGCATTCAGATTTTCGTATTCCAATTGAGAGTTGCACTCGATGGGTGCGCACCGGGAGCAGTTTTTGCTGTACCGTCTTTCGAGACGGTGTGGCAAATAAGTGCAAATATGGCGGCGACCTGTAACTACGTAAACAAAAGAACATGTTTTCTGTGGGGGAAATTACGCAATTATATGACTGTTCGGAACTTTAATAATGCAAAGAAGTTTATGTGACGCAAACATAGTGTTTATTTTTAAAAATGTGTTTGTTATTAAAACTACAGTAAGGTTAGTAGGATCGTGATGTCCACGCATCTAATTACCGATTGATCAAGAAGAAAAACTGTAGTAAAGTAACCTCTCAAATTTCGTAGGATTGAATTTTGGCCATTTTGGAGTACCTGGGGTTGAAGAATTTTGTACTTCAAGTAATTTGTTGTCACAAATGTTTTGCACTGTAAATGTGGCATGTTCCAGTTGTTAGAGTATAAACAATACGCACTTGTAGCGGGCAATCACATGACTATTGCATATTTTCAATTTTTGGTGCAAACCCGGTGCGCCCCCGGAGCAGTCAATTGGAATACGTTTCATTTTTTATTTGCGGAACATGTGTAGCCTACAGTGAGTCACTATAAGTGTTGTATGTAATGTACCTAACTGTAACAAGTGTTATAATTTTATATTTTATTTATGCAACATGTGAATACAGCCACTGTATGTACTGTGTGTAATTTACCTAACTGTAACACAAGTTTTTTAAAGTAAAACGTCTCACATACGTTAGCTTACTTCACAGTGGACTAATTGTTTTCAGAGTCGCATAGCTGTTGCATACCCAATGCAGGGTCACGTACTATGCCCGGCGGATAATTTGGCGCTTCCCAGCACGTGGGTGCGGAGGCCAGCAGGGCCAGGGAAAGTAAAGGAGATATGGAGGCGACACAGATAACGCTGACTCACACGCCAGCTTATCTGCCAGCGTTGGCAGTAGTTCAATCGCGCCCGTGGCAAGGTCACTACACACCACCGAATGCAGCTGTTAACACCGTACCCCCCTCCAACTTATTATTAGGGACTGGAAAATTTCGCGAATTCAATGACCTGTAGGCTAGAATCCATTGTACTATGCACACTCAAGCCCCGACTATTTGTCCACTAGCTGCTACTCTGTAGAACAACAGACAGTGAACTAATAGACGAGGCTTAAATATGCATAGTACAATGGATTCTAGCCTACAGGTAATTGAATTCGCGAAATTTTCCAGTTCCTACTTATTATGTTGCCAAGCATAGCAGCGGCAGTTTCGGGAACGCGGTGTTGCTATACACTTACAGTATGTTCACAAACTTTTTTTTTACAATTCGGGGGCCTATTAGTGAATGCCTACTATCCGGGATAGCCGGAGTCCCGACCATTCCGGATACTGGGTGCTCCACTGTATTGAAATGTTTCACACTTAATTTTTACGTTATTATAAATCTTTTCAGCAGTCTATAATGTACATTTGTCCAAAAACATTGATTTGCGTGTATGACTCACATCCCGAATTTTGAATTGTATTTTTGTGAAAAAACGTGCTGCTGGTACATCGGTAAATACAGTATATTGAAACAGTTTTGTTTCACATCAGTTATCTCATGATTAGCTTTAATCTGTTAGTTTTAACTACATTGAGAAAGTATAGTTTCAGTTTCTTTGTAAGCTAAAATGGTGTCTTTATAGATGTTAGAATATTACTATCATGCGAGCAAGACTACAACAAAATACTTCTAGTGTGTGTACATTTAACGTCATTCATAAGACAGTTCTTCGTTGTTCTTGCAAGGTGTAAGAACAACAAAGAACTATCTCACGAATGACAAACTATTAATTCCAACTTTCCCTTCATTATTAAAATAAAAACAGCTGATTATTTTGAATAAGTTATGTAGTAGCTTGTTACAGGGCAGCTTCCCAGTTGCAAGTGGAATAATTATAAGGTAGGTTTTCGCTGCTTCGCTTGCTTGAAAGCGAGTTAGGTCACGAGTGTGTTTGTCCATTGTGTAATATATGTGGGTTTCTGATGCAACACATTCAAATGTATTAGAAGTAATTGTTTATTAATATCATTCCTAAATTATGTGAAGTCATTAGTAATCTGTTATGTGTTACGATCGCCAGCCTAAGCATATGGAATTAGAAATAGCATTTTCTTTTCTATTTCACGCAATAAAAAAATGTCTAATTTAGTATTTTTGCTAATTGCATCGACGTTACGTCGTTCATGGCAGTATGCTGAATGGAAATTGAATTCTTGAACTGCGTGTGTCATGTGTGTTTATAGTGGCGGTTATGAATTACAAATTAATATACTGCGCATGAATTTACGAGATGAGTAACGGCAGTAGTGTATGTCGTAACCAGTTAGAGTCAATGCAGAGAAAACAGTGTTATATAATGTTAACCCGTAGGTATTTATAACTAAGATTACTATTGAATATAGCATATATACAGCACCAGTTCATTTACTGAGTAGATATTACAGATAACATTTATCACGGCAATGTTGATGTTTACATGCAGCGGAATGATATAAACTGGCAGAAAATAGAAATTAATCAGGGCTTTTTCCAGTGCTCACTTTATCCCAAATCACCCATACAGTTTCCTCAATTTCTCTGCTCGAGAGTTTTGTGCTGGCGAGACAAAGGATCTCTGGTGGGACAAAGGATCTAAGCAAGCAGACCTAGATCCTTGTTTTCTCCGCCATAGAGTTGTGGGCTGGCAAGACAAAGGATCTAGGCATGCGCTCCAGCTGCATCAATTGCTGCTTCGCTGCGAGGTAAAAGTGTCCTGTGTTATGAACAGGGTTCTTACAGCAACATACAACTAAAATTCAAGGCATTTTCAAGGACCGCAGTAAATTACATTCAATGCGCCAAATTTGTATTTGAATGTTTATGGTTTTATTTGCAACATATCTATTACAGTTTCTTCCCGCCCCACGCACCCCCCATCCCTCCGGTAAATGAACCAGAAATTTTCAATTTCATTTAAAATTACACCATATTTAATTAAACTTCTTCATATTTATTATTAATAATGTTTCATGAAAATAAATTACACTGAATCACAAAATACAGTAAGTACTTTTTAAAGAGAGACATTTAATTTTCAAAAAAATTCAGTCTGTTGCTGGTTCTAATGTAAACAAATATGGCTGATGCCCTGTTCCTGTTTAAGTATTGGCACACGACACATTAGAGTATTTTATTCCCAATTCAAAGTATAAAAATTACCACAAATTACATACTGTAACTGAATAAATAAAAATAAGTAAGCATAGTGGAATATCGTCGGTCACTAATTGTGCAACGTACAGTGCGAGATCGTTAGTACATAACACAGCTTCGGAAGTGGTCAGGGAACTTCGACTTAAAAAACATGGGAGGCATTCTGCTTTGCAGCATGCACTGCACGCTAACTTCTCTCACACCTGACACGTAATTTATTTTTAAAACTCTCGTAAAAACTGCATTTCGTATGGGTCACTGTTCCTTTTCTAAGCTCTTTAGTTTCCTTTTTTGCACCTCTTCTCTTCCAAATAAACTTTGCCATTAAATTCTAGCAGATGCAGATTACTACTTGTCACGATCACATAAAAAACCACTAGGCGTAACCTAACGTGCTGTGGTATGCCAGAAAGAGAATAAATTTCACAGACACTGCAATATGTCTGTTATCATCAGGTAAATTATGTTACAGAAATAATGCTTAGACAAAATATAGTTTCATATTTCTGAGAAAGGATTTTAATGTTAAGAAAATAGCTAGAATATTAGTTAAGTAAACTCAAAAATTCACTGACTTTTCAAGGCCTTCTAAGGACATGGTCTAAGTTCCCCCAGGACCATAAGAACCCTGTATGAATTTGATGCTCATAAAAATTTCGTACCGTACATTTTATTTTATTAAAAAAAAAAAAAAAAAAAAAAAAAAAAAAAAAAAAAAAAAAAAAAAAAAAAAA